>LR749510.1:1173414-1221942 GCA_902729485.2 Mus minutoides | reverse complement strand
GGCGCGGGGGGGGGGGCTAGTGATGGTTACCTGCTGGAGAGTCTGAGAAGCCAGAAGCTGCAGGAGGATTATGGACTGTTGCTGGTCTTCAGTCCACGTTGGAGGCTGATGAAGTCGGAGTCTGATGTCAGGGAAGGATGGTGACAGTATGACTGACTGTGGTGACAGCAGCAATGGAGTAGAGGCATTATGCCAGCAGGAAGCAAGGGCAAGCAAGCCAGCAGCACTGCAACCCGGCAGCATTGCAAACAGCAGCGCTGCAAGTCAGCAGCAGAACCTTTTCTTTCTTTTTTTTTTTTTTTAAAGATTTATTTTATTTATTATATGTAAGTACACTGTAGCTGTCTTCAGACAATCCAGAAGAGGGCGCCAGATCTCGTTACAGATGGTTGTGAGCCACCATGTGGATGCTGGGATTTGAACTTATCACCTTCGGAAGAGCAGTCGGGTGCTCTTACCCGCTGAGCCATCTCACCAGCCCAGCAGAACCTTTTCTTAAGGCCTTTTTATGTCTGGGCTGTTAGAGGAAGGAGCTGCCCACTTTGCAGAGTTTTATCCCCGAGTTCACCCTTGCTGGGAATGAATGCCTTTACAGAGCTGCCCAGGATCATGTCCCTTATCTGATTGCAGATCCAGTCAAGATCTGCCTTCACAGCTGTCCCTCTATGAGCCATACAACAGTACAGAAGACACGGAACCGCTTTGAGCAGCAGCAGGGATGGGGCTGGAATGGGGCTCACTGGCAGAGCACTCCACTCTGCACACACAAGCTCTGGGTTGCATACCTAGTAACACAAATGCACATGTACACGCAGAAAAGCCCATGCAGGTAAAGTCGGCAAAACATGGAGCCATAAGAAAGACCCCGAGTGAGCACAGGACGGAGTCCTCCCCACAGACCATGTGTTCATGCTATGACATGGCCCAGCCTTGAGCTTATGGCAGACAGACAAAGTAGAGGCGTCTCCTGTCTTCCCAGAACTCAGAAGGTAGAGGCAGGGGATCAAGGTTACCCTCTACACATGCTGCCCTCAAGGCCAGCCTGGGTTACCTGAGACCTTGGTTTTTAAAAAAGCCAGAGATGGCAGACTCCTTTAATCCCAGCACTCATGAGAAAGAGGCATGCAGCTCTGTGTAAGTCTGAGACCAGTTTGGCCTCAAAAGTGAGTTCTGGGCCAGGCAGGGCCACATAGCCATTCTTCCGTGTGACTCCCCAAGAGAGACTAATGAACAGACAGAAAGTGGTGAATGATACTCAGAGGTGTGGGGAGGGCAGCAGGAGGGATAGCAGCGATGAGCTTGGGGTAGAGGCTTTTCTTGGGCGTGATGGGTGTTCAAACGTTGACCATGGAGCTAGCTATGTGGCTCAGTGAACACTCGGCCACAGAACAGTCACCTGCACGGTGGACTGTGTAGTCTGGGGATGTCATCTCTGTAGATGGGTTTAAACTGGATATGGGATGCCTGATGGGGAGGGAGGTGCCCCAGGAGGCAGAACATGCTGGTCAAACCCTAATTTGGCTTGTAAAAATGTAGGGAGGTGTACCCACATGGTCACATACTTTCCTTGGCGCTTCAGGAAGAGGTTTTCAAAAGCATAGAACCTAGCTGGGCATGGAGGCTCACTGCAGTAGTCCGAAGAGAGTGGGGCCAGCTGGGGCTAGAGTGGGACCTCCTCTCTGAAGAAGATGAAATGTCATTCTCCAGTTTAGCATCAGACACGCTTCGGGCCCACTGTGAACAAGTCCAGGAGAGCCCTGCTACTCCAGAGTGAAAGCCAGGAAGATAAGCTGGCAACTAAGAGGGACATATGGAAAGAGTCCAGGGCTGTGGATGAAGCCTAGGAAAAGCCACTGAGAAACGCTGTGTCTGAAGGTTTGGAGACCCAGCTGAAGGAAGGTACAGCTGCCAGTGGGCCACAGGCAAGATGATGAACAGCTTCCGGGGCAGGACGCCGAGAAGGGCAAGAATGCTTTTCTGGGGGAAGGATTTGGAGAGGTTTGCCTGCAGGCCAGGAGCTGTACATATGGGTGGGGAATGGGGGTGGGGTGGGGGTTAGAGCAAGGACCAGATAGTCTGGGTTCAAATCCGGCCCTGAGAGTCCCCAGCTTTTTGACCTTGGGGCATGGGACCAATGTTTGGAGCCTCAGAGCCCATCAGTAAAACTAGCAATAGTGCTCACATGTTTAAGTGAACATAGCTCCTAGCAACTAAGCAACCAGCACCTAGTGAACACTTGGTGGTTGTTAGCTGTCTTTGTCACAATAGAGGGTTAAAGCTGGCTCATACAGCCCTGCGTGGTGGCGCACGCCTTTAGTCTCAGCACTCGGGAGGCAGAGGCAGGTGGATTTCTGAGTTCGAGGCCAGCCTGGTCTACAAAGTGAGTTCCAGGACAGCCAGGGCTACACAGAGAAACCCTGTCTCGAAAAACCAAAAAAAAAAAAAAAAAGCTGGCTCATACAGTATCCCCACAGACTGCGTGTCAGGCATGTTAGGCCCTTGGAGGTCACTCTAGCTGTCTAACTTTGCTCTTCTCTCCTCCCACCTCCATGTCCCTCACGCTCTGCCTTTTCCAGAACCTCTGGGGCTTGGATGCTTGGGAAGCAACCACATCAAGGGTTTTCTGCTATAAACCAGAACCTTGGAGATGCCAGCGGTGAGTGAGTTCTCGAGCACACACAAGATTTATGTGGCATGTCTGTCCTGTCAGCCCCATGCAGGTCAGCTCGGTGCTCATTTATCAAAGGGTTTTACAAGGCTCTGAAATTAACTGCAGCACCCTCGGGTTCCTGAGCGGGAGAGCGGGGATGGGCCGTGGGCCGTTGTCTCCTGCACCCCACACCTCAAGCCTTCCCTGGCTCTCCTGGACTTGCTATGAGCACAAGCTGGAATTATTACACACGAGGCTTTGCGGCTTATGGGATGCCTCTGCCTATCCTGTCTTGGGTTCCAGAGATGGACAGTGAACAGCCACCTCTTTGCTCTGACATGGATTGTCTTACAAAGCAATGGCTGCTGAGACCTGGTTACTAGTGCTCTGTGGAAGCTTTGTGTTTAATGAGTTAGTGGAATCAGTCCACATAAAGGGCAACAGAGAGGCTTTGGGGCTGCCTTGGTGGTGAAGGTACTTGGCCCCAAACACGTCATCCCTGAGTTTAAGCCCTGGAGCCCACATAGAGGAGAGAGAAGACCAGTTCCCACAGATGTCTCTGACTTGCACAACTATGATGTGTTTAGATCCCTGTATTCTCTCTGCCGGCTTAATTTTGTCAACGTGACACAAACTATTGTTTTGTGGGAGACAGGACCTCAACTGAGGAGTTGCCTCCATCAGACTGGCCTGTAGGCAAGTCTGTGGGGGGCATTTTCTTGATTGTTGATTGATGTAAAGAGTCCAGACCAGTGTCCTTCATGGCTCCTCCTCTGCTCCTGCTTGAGTTCCAGCCCTGACTTCCCTCAGTGGTGGGCTGCCATCAGGACCCTGTAAACCAAGTAAACCTTTTCCTCCACAGTTGCTTTTGGTCAGGGTACATATTACAGCAATAGAAGACAAACTAGAATGTGCCCTCTGCACACACACACACCTACACACTGTATATATGTGTGTGTACATATATATGATTATATATGTATATATAATACATACACATGTATATGTACACACATATACACATGCACACATGTATATATACACCTATGAGTACATATTATATAACATGTATACATATATGCACACATTTATGCATATACACATGTGTGTACATACATATATGATTATATATGTATGTAAACTATGTATGCACATGATTGTATATGTACATAACATACACACACATATATATGTATACACACAGAAACAGATGCAGACATATATATATATATATATATATATATATATATATATATATATATATATATTCTTTAAAATGCATCAAAGTTTTCACCAACCTTACCCTTGTATCCCTAACTGTACCTCTGAACAAGCCCTCCTTCTGGGGACAGTTCTAAGGTACTGCTTCCATGGCCTCCAGGCAGAGCTGTCAAATGCTGATGGTGTGACAGCTCAGAAGCCCCAGGCCAGCCATCTGGTCACCCAGGGGTTTGTTTGTTTGTTTGTTTGTTTTGCTTTTAATTGTTCATAGTAACATTCTTTCCCTCTGAGGAGGATGTATATTTTTGCCAGTGTCCTGCTCGGTTTGAAGCTCTTTCTGTGGAAATTTGTAAAGTGTTTCCTCTATTCATATGGAAAGGAAGGGGACAGAAGGAGGGGGAGAGGGAGGGAAGGGGAGGGGAGGGAGGGAAGGAGAGGGGAGTGGAGGGGAGGGAAGGGGAAGGGAAGGGAGGGGAGAGGGAGGTGTGAGAAACAGAAGGGCAGCCAAAGAGCAAGTCTTTCCTTTGAGTACCCAGCCCAGAGCCCCGTTGCTTCTGTAGCTGTAGATGGACAGCGGTAACTGGGTTCTGGAATGGATGCCACAGAGGTGCACACACAGGAAGAAGGACTTGTGAAAGGCCCAGGGAGGAAGATGTCAAAACTGGAGGGTGGGAAGCTGGGCCCCTCGGAGGTGTTTCAGTTTGGCTTCAGGTTCTAAGGAAGAATGAAGGACGGAGCAGCCAAAGGCAGCAGTGGGGGAGGGTAATGCTGGTGGATGGCTTGTTTTGTTTTAAATTATTTTTATTCTTTGAAGAATTTCAAATGTGTATAACATTTTGGTCTTACCTGGTTCCTGCTGTGTTCTCACTTTTTGAGACAGTTTCACAGACACAGCCCAGGCTGGTCTTGAACTTCCCGTGCATCTCCAGGGTGCTGGGATTACGGGAAGTGCCATCCTGCCAGATGGCCTGATGATTCTACAACAGAAGGCACCAAGAGGTTTGGAGTCCTGTGTCCCTGGTCCCAACATTGATTGGGCCCCGTAAAAACTAGGACAGCGCAAGGGAGGCCAGCTGGGGCTCAGCCCCTTGGGAGAAGCAGCTGGAAAACAGACACAGTTCCGTGTGGTACTGAGACCTGGAGACAGCTGGGGGTGGGGGGCGGTTTGGGAGATGCCCCCACAGGCAGCTCCAAATGTGGGCTGCGACCAGATCCTCTGCCCTTCTGCATTATGTCTCCATGGAACCTGTAGGCTGTGCTTTCTCTGCCCTGAGCCAGGGCTGCTGGGAGATGCAAGGTTATCCAGGCCTTGGAGAGTGACAGGCAGGGAAGGAGCAAGGCCCCTCCCTCCACAGCTGCAGGCAGGGGATGGATGGTTCTGTTAGGTACCCTGAATCCAGATGCAGGCACTCTTGACAGGCGCATGTGGATAGCGCTGTCCAGTTGGAGCTTTCTTTGTACATCTGAGCAGCCAGGTTTGGTGCTGGAAGGAGTTGGGAACATGGAGTAAAAACTGAGGCGCCTGGGTGTTTTGAACATCTGGCACCACACAGTTGGCTCTGTGTCCAGACCAGAGGCTGTGAGAGTTTCGGTTTCCTTAGGTCGGTGGTTGGGAACACACAAAGAAGACAGATGAGACTTTGAGGCAGTTCCTGCTTCACGCTGGACTTAGAGTGAACCTCCTGTCAACTTATTAAGGAGCCTAGGGTGGGCTTCCTCACTCAGCCTGCTCCTGAGGGCTGCTTTCTCCTTACTCTGAACCTCAGTTCCTTCGTGGGGGAAGCTGGGGCACAATGCCACAGGCCATGTGTTTTTCAGGGAGGCAAGCATTGGTCCCAGAGGGACCAGCCTTGCATTCAGCATTACCCAGCCTATAGCGGGGTGGAGCCTGAATCCCTCAGCTCTTTTCCTCTTTTTTTTTTTTTTTTTGGTTTTTCGAGACAGGGTTTCTCTGTATAGCCCTGGCTGTCCTGGAACTCACTTTGTAGACCAGGCTGGCCTCGAACTCATAAATCCATCTGCCTCTGCCTCCCAAGTGCTGGGATTAAAGGCGTGTGCCACCACGCCCGGCTGCTCTTTTCCTCTTAGACAGGGTCTCACTGTGTAGCACAGGCTAGCCTTGAACTTGAGCTCCTCTTGCAGCAGTGTCTGGAGAGCCTGCACTGTCAGGATGGCCTAGGTTCTGCTTCTCTCAGCCCTAAAGAATGTATCCTTTTGTTAGCTCCGCTTTCCTGATGAAAAGAAAGAGGCCCAGAGAGCTCAGAAGCACCCCACCACCCCCTCCCCACCCCTCAGGTCACAGAGCTAGCTAGTCAATGTTGCTGTGATGTCAGTCTGGTATGTCTGGCTGTGCTGTGCCTCTGCCACCATGTCACCCACCCCCATATGACTCAGCAGCGTCACCTGTCTTCTTCCTCCTCTGATCTGTGCCAGGGGATTTCCTGAGTCATTCAGCTGCTGAGAGAAACACAACCCACTCCTCCTGCCCACTTCACACACAGAGGCACACACATAAATATGTGCACACATGCACATACATTCACGCGCCTGCAGAGTACACACACACACACACACATGCTTGCCTGTAAACACAAATACATATCTGTATAACACCAAGCATCAACACACATAAACACATGTGTGCACCGTACATACATGTATGTCTGGAGTTGCATACTCAAATACATATGCATGTGTATATAACTATGCATTAGCACACACAAACAAATGTAAAACATACATGTATGCTTGCACTTGTTTACACAAACACCAATACATACATGTGTATATACACAGCACATGTATGTATGTATGAACACACCCACACATGCTAACATGCACACACATATAGTCTCCTGTCATATCAGCCTTCTATGCCAGGCATCTCTTGCTATCATTTGGACCACATGGAGGAAGCTTGTGCCCATTGCACATAGCAGGAGACTGAGGTCTGTAGAGTTAAGAGGTCTGCCTGAGGTACACATAGCTGGCAGGATGGGGTTTCGTTTGGGCTTTGGACTTAGATATGAAGGT
The DNA here is from genome assembly GCA_902729485.2 of Mus minutoides. Classification (NCBI taxonomy): domain Eukaryota; kingdom Metazoa; phylum Chordata; class Mammalia; order Rodentia; family Muridae; genus Mus; species Mus minutoides. The sequence goes on along the minus strand of LR749510.1, from coordinate 1,215,038 downwards.
AGTCTTGGCTACGCTGTGTGCAGGATGAACCTAGGAGGATTGGCTCTTGGGAGACAAAAGGGGGCAGGAGGCAGAAGAGGGCAAAGAAAATAAGAAAGAAAATGGACGATGAACAGACGTGGAGGGAAAACAGCATCCAAGGCTGAGATCCAAAGGCTGAGCCTTAAGGGCTCTGAAGATGGGCAGCTGGGCCAGGCAGAGGGGCCCACAGCCAGGGAGACCTGGGCGAACTTAGGTAGGAACAGCTTTCCCAGGCTCCTTCCTATGGAGTGAGACACCCAGGCCCTTCCTGAGTAAGGACAGGGTCCTTTCATCAGCCTCTCCTCTAACAAGGTATGAACCATGCCAGCAGCCAGGGGATGCCTCCTCGCCCGCCCCATTCTGTGAGACAGCTTGCTGAGCCAGCACTTTTCTGGGCCAGGGAAGGGGCAGAGTCCCATCCTCTGCCATGTTGACACCCCACCCAGGTTGATTCTGGAGCCCTGGAATGTCACAGATTCCCAAGAGGCTCTTTCTCCTGCTCATTTGGGGGTGGGGGGGGGAAGCAGCCTTATTTACATGTCAGCTCGCCAAGTGGTGGTGGTGTGGGGGGCTCCTGCTTTTGGGGCTCAGGCACCACCTCCAGCTGGCAGGGTAGACAGCTGGAACCTTCTGGAAAGTAGCTGCTCACAGTTCTGAAGCTTTGAGGGGTCCTTTTACAGATGGGAGACGATTGCTTAGTGGCCCAGTCTGAGCCAAAGGGCACCATCTGTGTGTGTGTGTGTGTGTGTGTGTGTGTCATACACGTGCATGCCTGTGTGTCTGGGAGGCGCCAAGGACAGTCTCCAGCAGATTCTGGGTGACAGGGGCCAGATGTCTGCCTGGGGAGGCCACATACTCCTAGCAGAAGCCTGCAGCCTGGGTCTGAATCCTGCCTGGCCTCTTGAGTCATAAAATGAGGGACATCCCACACTTGCCTCTTGTGGGGAAGTAACTAAGAGGCATGTAACAGCTCTGAACTTGGCCTGCACAGGATTTGTCTCTGTGTTAAATAACTACAACGTATCTGCATCCAATACACTAAGTCCTGGATATCTGTGGTCTCTGCAAGAACACTTTAACAAGAAGGAAAAGGGCACAGAGAGGTTGAGTCTTAGTCCCAGGACACACAGTACCCTTCTTACCTCTACCCCTAGGGTGATCTGGTGGGTGGTGGGCTTGTTCAGTCAGGGGGTGGGGGGAGATAGGCTGGGAGGACTCTGTCTCCAGGGTGATGCAGGAGACAACTCCTCTTTCTTCTGTCTTCAAAACTAGGGCACTGGGCTTAGAAAGGTGACCCCCAACCCTGGGTTGCTGAAGGGCCAGGACCTCCCCAGATCTTGGAGGGGGGTTACCCTTCCCAAGCCTCCCTAGACAACCATCGTCCTCACCTGGCACTAGCGCGTCCGGCTTGACCTTTCCTTAAAGATCAGCGGCAGCGGCTGATGGGTTTCGTGGGTCCCAAAGGAGACCCTTCAGACAGCCCGAGCCACGGGCTGCAGAGCCCCTAATTGGAGCAATGAATCACCGCGGGCTCCTGCTGGACACAGAATAGACAGAGGAGCTGGGGCCTATTGTGCCATAGTTTGGGACACAAGGGGGTGAGGGGGTGGGAGAGGGTGGGGAGAGAGGAGGAGGTGGTGGAGGAGGGGTTGGGGAGAGAAGAGGTCAGGGGAGGAGGAATCGAGGGGAGAGGATGAGTCAGAGGAGGAGGGGCGGAGAGAAGGTAAGAAGAGGAGGAGGGTTAGAAGGAGGAGGAGGAGGTAGGGGAGGAGGGGAGGGAGAGGAGGATTAGGAGAAGGAGGAGTCGGAGTCAGGGGAGGCGGAGCCCGGGAAGAGGCGGGCAGCAGGGCGGTGCGAGGGAAGGCTTCTCCGCCTCCGCCTCCCTCCCGCGCCCTCCGCCCCGCGCCGCCCCGCCTCCCTCCTCCCCAATTAAATGACCCGACGCTCGGGCCGGCGCCGGAGCTCGCACATGCGGCCGCCGCAGCCGCCCGGGGCCCGTCGCCACCGTCGCCACAGCCGCGTTCCGGGCGCGCTCTCCGGCGCCGCCTGGGCCCGCGCCGCCACCCGCCGGGAACTCGGCTGCCTCGGGCACCGCCGCGGAGACCCTCGGTGCGCCCCGGGCCGCGTGCGCGCCGCCGCGCGCCAAACTTTGCGAGTTGGGCGCGGGGCCTCGGGGCGCGCGGCCCGAGCAGCGGCAGCCGCGGGACGCGCGGAGGCGGGCGCGGCGGCCGGGCCATGAGCGGTCGGGCGGCGCCGCTCTCCCGTAAGCAGCGGCTCATGGCAGCGGCGGGCGCGGCCCTGTCGTGCTTCATCTGCGGCGGCGGCATCGCGCGCGGCAAGGAGCTGAAGCTGCCGGTGAGGCCGGCGGGCCCCGCGCAGCCCTTCTTCCCGTTCCTGCAGCAGCAGGAGCCGGCGCCCGGCGCGCGCGGGCTGAGCGCGGCCGATGGCTGCGTGCTGGTGTGCGCCGTGTGCCGCTGCTTCCTGGCGGAGCAGTGGGCCGCCTTCGAGCGCGCGCGCACGCCCGTGGACAAGCGCGTGTACTGGCTCAAGAGGCCGCATCAGTGCGACGCGAGCGCGGGCGGCCGGCGCGGGGCCCGCGAGTGGAACACCGAGGACGCGCGCGACTCGGAGCTGTCGGAGCTGTCGGACGCAGACGCGCTGCCCGAGCCGGAGCCCGAGCCCGAGCCCGAGCCGGAGCCCGAGTCCGAGGATGCGCACGACTCCAGCAAGTCCGGAGCCCGGCGCCGGCGCACGGGGCCAGGGGCACAGTGGGCTCCGGAGCCGCGAGCCAGCGTGCTGAGGGGCATCCAGGAACCCTGGCCCGGCCCCGCTGCGCCCGACGGCACGGACGGCGCCGCCTCCAGCCGGCCCGCGGCGCCCCCAGAGCGCTGTAGCACCCCCGAGGGCAGCGACGTCGCCGGGAGCCTCGGGGACGAAGGTCTGGAGCGGCCTCCCCGGATGCCCGCGGACAGCCAGGCCCGCTGCTGCTACGTCTGTGGCTCGGCGCTGTCACCGGCCTCGCAGCAGCAGATCCACGTGCAGAAGCAGGAGACTCCCGCCCAGGCGCCCTTCTTCCCCTTCCTGTGGCTGCACAGCCCCCCGCCCGGCGCCCAGCCCATCACCGAGGCGGGCAGCACCCTCGTGTGTCCCTGCTGCTTCTCGTCCCTCACGCACCAGTGGCAGAGCTTTGAGCTGGCCAATGTGCCGGTCCTGCAGCGGCTCTACGTGGTGCCCCTGAACAGCCACGCCCCCGGCATGGCCTCTAAGGCCCGGAGACTCCCTAGGGAAGAGGTTCCCGCCCCCACCTCGGGGCTGCTGCGAGAAGCCTGCTACCTCTGTGGGGAGGACTGTACGCGGGATGCCCGGGCTGTGCCCTCCCGCCTCGTCAACGGCAACTCTGGGGGCTCCATGCACTTCCCCTTCCTTAGCCTCCTGCCCTGCCCACCCAACGCTCGGCCCCCCAACAAGCGCTGCGAGGTTCGCAGCTGCCCCAAGTGCTTCAGCGTCCTGGAGGACGTCTGGGCCCTGTACCGGGCATCGCACAACCGCGAGCTCATCAGCTCTGTGCAAGGCTTCCTGGGTAGGTACCACCAAGCCTTCTCCGCCTCAGACCCTACCCTGAGTGAACTGCCCACTTCTGCGCAGGGAGGCCCGCCTGCCGTCTGCTACATCTGCGGGGCTGAGCTGGGACCAGGCAAGGAGTTCCGGCTCAGCATGAACCCTGCCAGCCACCTGGGCGAGAAGGAACCCTTCTTTCCTTTCCTCACTGTCTATCCGCCCGCCCCACGGGCCAGGCCTGCAGACTCCACGGGCCTGGTGGCAACCTGTGTGCTCTGCTATCATGACCTGCTGGGTCAGTGGCTGCAGCATGAAGCCAGAGCCGCTCACCAGACCCCCGTCAGCGCCTGGTCGAGGCAGTACCAAGTGGACACGTTTGTGTGCTTCTTCTGTCAGCAAGAGAAGAAACGGTGTCTGGGGCTGAAGTCAGTGAGAGTGGCCAGGCTTCCCTTGTTCCTCTATACCCTGAGGGCCAGCCACAGCCTGTTGGTGGATGACGGCCGGCAGCTGATCATCGGTGCCTGCGTGGAATGCGGGACCCTGGTTTGTGCAGGCCGAGGGGTTGCCAGCCAGGGACCCACGGGCTGGAGCTCCCCAACAGCCGAGGTAACAAAGGTAAGTAGTGGTTTTCATCTCCTGGGGTATCTGTGTTGTCAAAAGAGAGATGTCTTCTGTTCCTAAGTGGTGGCATTGGTTCAGTGTGGTCAGTCCCAGCAGGAGGCCGTTCCCTTTGGTTTGCGAGCTTGGCTGACCTTGGAGGTATGGGGCAGGAGGTTGGAGGATCTGGGGGCAGGAGTGGTTGAATAGCTGCTGTTGGAATCAGCAGGCATGGGGTTGACACTGGGCGTGTCTGCTGCCCATCTATCAAATGGAGGAAGTTCAGGGCAAGGCTGTCGGATGCCCGATAACATTGGTAATTAGTGCAGCCACGCAGGTCACCCAGAGGTCCCCGTCGCGAGTTCCTCTCACTAGCTCCTGGCCGCCTCCTCCTTCCCAAGATTCTCACCCAAGTGCCTTTCCTTTGAGTCTTCCCGGTGGCTTTATGAAGCAGATGGCCACCGATTCCAGACGTGTAGGCGTGGGACACAGGCACTTGGGACTTGGGACAGTGGCCTAAACAACCTTTGCAGTGAAAAGGGTCTCTTTGCGAGTCAGCTGCTTGGAGCTGGGTAGAGGCCTGAGGCCTGTTCTCAGGATGCAGCTGTCTGCCTGGTAGGAGGTAGTCTAGACCCTGGGACATTGGGACCCAGCTTTGTAAGAACCAGGCTAGGAGCTGGCCAGGTGGCCCTGGGGAAGGGGGGGTGACAGGCAGGCATTTGGTTTGTACTCACTGTTCTGCCCTTGGGCTGGGATCCTAATTCCTCCCAGACTGTCCTGTCCTGTCCTGGCAGAGGCCTATGTGGTAGTGATAGGCCAGGGTCTTGCAGACAGAGACACAAAGGTGGATAGGTGGGACCCGCTCAGGAATGGTGGTTTGCGTGTAGTGTCTAGGTCTTGCAGTTTTGCACACTTACGTGTGTGTGTGTGCACGCATGCGTGCATGTGTATGTGTGTGTGTGTGTGTGTGTACATGCACACATGTGTGATGCTTGAGCACAGGAAGGCTAACTTATGAAGCAGCCTCTGATGTGCCTGGGTGCCCTTCTCCTGGCTCACAATCCCCCTGCCTCACACACTGCCCTTATCCTTCCTCCCCAGAGTTGGCTTTGGACCAGAGGTACCTTTAAGGTTTTGACGGCACCCCCTTAACCCCCCCACCCCCCCTGCTAAGTAGAGATTCACCTGCTTCTGGCTGGGGACACCCAGTCTTCCCTTAGCCACAGGTGTGTGGCAGCCTATGCTGAGGTTGTTGCTGGGTCTTGGAAGGGACAGCTCCGAAAGGCCTGAAGTGTGTCAGAAGAGCTTGGCTCTGGGGCAAGACAGGCCTGGTCCCTGCCTGCCGCTGTCGCTGTCGTCTTTGCAGCAGAGCTGTCTGCCAACAAGTTCTTATCCTGGCTGGGCTCAGTTCTCTTGGCTGAGAAGTAGGACTACAGGCCACATGGTTTGTAGGGACATTCTGATAATTAAGTGAATCAGGGGACAGTTGAATGTCCCCAGCCAAGTTCACTGCGTTGAAGCTGCTCCCGATGCCCCTCCCTCAGTGCAGGAGGCACAGGGCGGTCTTGAGTGTAAGGCTACAGCCCCCGGGGCCAAGGTGCATGCTGGAGGTTTGCTACAGCACTGTGTGGGTGGTGGATGCTCCCCGGGGCGTGGAGTTTTCCCTGCAGAGTATCTACCTTGTACCAATTTGACCCCAGTAATCAAAAGAAGCTCACGTCCCAGGCCAGCGGGGGTGGGAAGTGAGAGCCACCAGCGGGGGTCCCTTTCCCCACTCCAGTGTCCACCCACCGGGCTGAGCAGAGCATTCAACCAACTTCTGCCTTGTCCTTGGCCCTCACCTGTCCTGTGGACCTTCTTACTCCCACACTGAGACTCGGGTAAATCCCCAGACTTCTGCCTCTCTCCCAGCCAGCAGGTGGCTGAGGGTTGCAGTCTGGAGTTCAGGGCATCCTCTGCCCCTTGGGCTCAGCTCCAGCCGTTTGTTTGCCTGAGTCTCATTGGAACCTGGTAAAGTAGCAAAAACAGTAGAGAGACAAGAGGAACCCTGCAGCCCTGGGGATGGAAGAGCAGACACAAAGTACCAGATCTGGGAGCCTTTGCAGGGAGGAAGATCTTGGTCTCTGTGCTGAAGGACAGCTTGAATGGAGGTATGGTAGGGAAAGGGATACATCTGCAGCCCTCAGAGGTGATAAGACCAGACCCGGCCTGTGCTGCAGTAGGGTGGGTGGCAGGCATGTCTCAGACTCCACTATGGCTGTGTCGGGAAGGAGGGGGTCATTTAGCTCCCAGGGTCCAGGGATGCCGGAACGGAGCCCTCTGCCCTCTGCCCTTCCTCTGGGCTCCTGTTCTTCCCATTTATCCCACAAATATTTATAGAGAGCCTGCTCCGAGGCAGGCACTGTTCCAGACGCTGGGATCCGGTGGCAGGCACAGCCTGCAGCATCCCTGGGGAGGGACAGGCACAGAAGGTCCAAAGGGCTGTTTCCCGCAGCGCTGAGAGCCGCGAGGCCGTCAGCCAGCCTGGGTGCAGTGCAGAGGCATGTGGGAGCTGTGCAGAGAGCCAGGCTCCTGGGTTGTCAGGAGTGGAGATGTAGGCACAGCCTCTCTCTTGTCCCCAGGCCGGCTCCCCTCCCTCCCCCGCCCACTTAGCCCCTGAGCTTTTCTCTCAGATGCTGGCTGTCTGAGGGCTTAGCTGGAAAGCAGAAGGGCCTTGCAAAGGCCAAGGGGGGACGCTTGGTGGGGGACATGTCATATTGTAGAAACTCCTAGAATTTTGGAACCCTGGTATGTGCTTCCTTGAGTGAATCAACCAGAAAACCTCTGAAAAAAGATGTGTCTAAGAAGACAGAGGAAAGGAAAGGAGGGAGATGGTACCCAACATCCTCCAGTTGGGATGCTCCAGAGGACCTGAAGGCCATGCCACCCGGTTGCGGCACGGCTTAGGTAGTGGCTGCAGTTTGCCCTTTCGAGATCTGACGTCCCTACTTCCAGCCCATGGGAGCTGTGGGAAGACCCCAGGTTTGTCTTCAGATGGGCCTGGCCTGAATCTTCGCAGAGCAGACTGTGTGACCTTGGGTCTGACCCTTGACCTCCCCAAGCCTTGATTCCCACAGCTGAGTGATGGTGCTGCCTTTCGATGGCTGACTGGGACTGTGGCTGCGCCTTCCCAGCATGCCTTGTTGCTGTGAACTGCCTCTGCCTCCAGTCAGTCCTGTCAGAGCAGGTGGTAGGGTGGCCAGGTTGAGAGTTTGGGGACTGTCTCATGAGGAGCTAACTCTTAGGCTGCTACCACTGCTACAATCCCTGTATCCATGGTTACCATATCCTTTAAATATTCCTGTGGAAGGTGTACCCCCAGCCCCCTACTGCCCTAGGTGAGAAGGGAGCTCAGAGAGGTTAAGTAACTCACCAGGGTCACTCAGCCAGTTCCTGCAGGGTAAGCATTGGGCCTGCACTTTGCTCCGGAATCTGTCTCACTTTCTAACCTGTCCTGCCCTCTCTCCCCTCTGTCCTCCAGCTCTGAAGGAGGCCATTCCTGGAGGGTCCATTGTGTATGCTTACCATCTGACCCCACCCAGTCATTTGCACTTCTCAGGGTTAGAGACCCAGGAAGCCCGATTGGAGGAGATCCTGCTATCTCTGTCACCCCCTTCCCTCCTTTTTTTCCTCCCTGGCGGATAAAGGAGTTACCCTCTCCCCACCCCACACCGCCAGATGTTGCCTTTGGCTGCCTCTCATCTTCCGCTCCCGTCCGTGGGAAGGTAGCATCCCTGAGACCGCCCTGTCCTCTCCCAGGGACCGTGGTGACACCAACTAGTGGAGCCTGCAGTTTGGTACCTGCTGTACTTAGCCTGTTGTCAAGTGTCGTGTGGCTGAGCACCCAAGCCTAGTTAACTTCTGTGCTTCCCATCTGGGCACATCACAGGTCTGCAGAGTTCTCTGTCCGGGTAGCTGCACATCTGTCCCCCTGCTTATTGGCATGCTGCCATCACCAGCTTCCCGCTCTGCAGGGAGGCTCTGGCCACCACCGTTTGCCTCGGGCCCTCAGGATACCAGCTTAGGATCTTTCTGGAAGGCGCCAGACAGCGCTGGCACCTTCTTCCTGGCAGCAGCTGGGCAGCTGGGCTGTGGGCCTCTCTGAACCCTCTCCCATCCCCGCCGCAAGGGGATAGCTATGTTTCCTTGCTGGTGTGGGAGCCTTCTGCTCAGAAGAATAAATTTTCCAGATGCCTTGCGCTAAACCTGGAGGAGATCAGAGCCTACTGGGAAAGAGGAAACGAAGGCACAAGGTCTTAAACGCCCCCCCCCCCCCTCAGCCTTCCCTGGAAGCAGGGTGGGGAAGGGAGCAGGGCTGAAGGCCAGATGAGTTTGCAAGGCTGCAGGCTCATGTCTGCCCAGCTCTCTTGGGACCTTGCCCTGGCAGGATTTGAGCTGCAGGGAGAGTCTCTGGCAGACCTCGTGGTGGTAACTCGGGTCACGTCTTCATGGCTGTGGTGGAGTCAGCATCCTGAGCGTTCAGGTCCTTTGCCCCCTCGTTATCTGTGTTCAGGTCAGACAATGGAGAAGCACAAGGTTCTGGCCCTGGCTTTCCGTTTCCCATGTCACCTGTGTAGGACACACATAGGAGAGCGTGGAAGGAGCCTCTCTGCTCTGCCATGTGACTCAGTTTCCCCATCTGTCACAGCAGCAGGACTGGTCTCCAGGGCAGGCCTGTGTTAAGCCTGCAGCTTGTGGTATGTGAGCATCCTGCTGTGGGGTTAGGAATGGAAGCCTGCCCTCTTAAGGTGGGGTTGGCAATTCATTGTTCAGGGCCACCTCAGTGGCTCAGTGGGCAAAGGTATTTGCTGCGCAAGTCAAAGTATCTGAGTTCAAATCCCAGAAGCCCAGAACCTGAGTACATGTAAAAATAGGAGAGAGTTCAGTCCTTCCACAAAGTTGTCCTCTGGGCTTCTACATATGTTTGATAGCATTCAGAAGTTCTTCCCCTGCCTAAGCATATGTGAAAAATTAATAAATTGGTTTAAATCTGCCAATACAGAGGCTGAAGAGATGGCTCAACCATTTAGAGTACTGGCTGCTCTCCCAGAGGACCAGGGTTCAATTCCCAGCACCCATATGGCAGCTCACAATGCTCTGTAACTCTAGTTGCAAGATCTGATGCCCGCTTCATGGTCTCTTCTATGCACACACACGTTCATAGACGAACATATAGGTAAAACATGTATAAACCATAAAAAATAAAAGAAATATTCTGCGCACACACATACACACACTCACTATACTGTACAGTGCTACACCCCAGGACACTATGAGTTCTGTTCCTTAAGGATGACATAGTCAAGTTAGAATAGCTTGTACCATGAGGACCCACAGGCCACAATGTGTGTACACGTTGCTGGTGGCCTCTCTGTAATACCAGCTGAGGAATATGTAACAGTGCTGTGCTGGGGACCCAGCTGACACTTCCTTCCCTTCCTTCTCAGCTCCTTGGTCCCCAGCCTCACATAGATTCCACCCTCCAAAATATAAACCCCAGGAGCCCTGGGATCTCACTCCAGCATTTGCAGTGCCTGCAGGCAGGGCACCTGTCCGCCTGTCCTCAGTTTTCCCATTTGTAAAATGGGCATGTCTGGCAATGAGTGTAGAGAAGGTTTCATCTTCTGCCCTGTTTCTTCTGTGAGTGTGGCACAGAGGAGGTCTGCCCAAGTATCATGCCCTAGGTGACATGGGTTGAGAATGGCACAGTTGGAGAATGAACCATGGGTCAGGCAGCCCCTTGACCTTCCCTGATGTCCTTTCTGCTGCCCGCTGTATTCATATCTGGGCTGATCTTGCCATGCACTAATGTCACGGTGACTCTGCTTGCCCCCTCCCCCACTGCCCATCCGTCCTCTGACCTAGGTAGGGATGCTGTGGGCGGCAGGTGTCCTGTGACAGATGTCCTGTGGCAGGGGTCCTGTGGCAGGGGTCCTGTGGCAGGGGTCCTGCCACTTAGCAGGCTGGAGGTACAGACTGAGGAACCAAAGACAGTTTAGGGCCAAGGAACTAACAGGGCAGGTAGGGCTGGGGTAGGGTCTTCAATGAGTCTGACCTGTGCCTTGGGGACAGGTGTCACTTACAGGGGATAGACAGAAGCTGGGCCTGGCATTCATCCTCTAGGCCTAGATTTAGAGGAGTCTATAGGCAGCCATTGTCTGCCAGCTTCTACACCAGCGGTTCTCAACCTGTGGGTTGATTGAACCTTTCACAGGGGTCAAATATCAGATATCTGGCGTATCAGATATTTATATTAGGATTCATGACAGTAGCAAAATTATAGTTATGAAGTAGCCATGGGGGGTCATCACAACATGAGGAACTGTATTACAGGTTGAAAATCACTGGTCTAGACAGAACAGCAGCCTCTAGAGGGTCAGCATGCTGACCCCATACCATGAGCTTTCTAAACCCACCAGACTCTCAGCTCATTAGCTTCCTGCCCTCTGTGGGGGACAGAGGGGACTGTACTCTTCAGACTTCCAATGTGACAGGACTTGGGCAAAGGACTCAGGGGTCTTGGCTCCTATCCTAGCATCGAGCCCAGAGAGCCACAGAGACCCAGTGGCAGCCATTGGCAGCTTGAGGCTTGCCCCCCCACCCCCAGGGTATCTTGTGGGTCATGTCTGACTGGTAAAGGCTCCTATGTGGAGTCCCCTTGCCACGGGTCCCTCCAAGAGAGTCTGTGTCATTGACACTGTTTTCCCTCTCACATGATCCTGTAACGTCTGGGGCTTCTGTGAACAGCAGGGCCTAGACCTGTCATATCAAAGCTGTAGAGCAGCATGTGGCATCAGATCCAAGGCGGCAGGGTAGAACCTGCTTCTGGCCTAGTCTGAGCCCTGGATGTGGCCAGCGGGCACCGTCTGTCAGAGGCCAGCCATCTTACATTGTACCCTTGGGCATCTGGGATCCCCTGATGCCCTTCTGGAAACAGAATCAACTGTCCCATCCCTGTGTGAGCAGAGAGTACGCTGATGTCTTTCTAGTCACATGGAGTGGCTACTTGTATACTGGGGTACTGGGGATTGTCTCAGGTACCTCATGTGGAGGCAGCGAACTCCAGAGCCTCAGCCTCTGCCTTTTTTTTTTTTTTTTTTTTTTTTTTGAGACAAGGTTTTTCTGTGCACCTCTGGCTGTCCTGTCCTGTAGACCAGTCTGGCCTTGAATTCAGAGATCAGCCTGCCTGCCTCTGCCTCCTGAGTGCTGGGATTAAAGGTGTGCGCCACCACAGCCCAGCTCCATGCTTCCTTCTTTACTGGGCCATTGAGCCTACCCTTCCTTTTTCTGGTTATGAATGCTGGGGACAGGAGTGGCTCTTGTTGGTGGGCTCTGGGGGAGTGGTTTCCAGTTCCTTCTTCATAACTGTCTGGGCCACACTGGCCACTTACTGTCATTGGGTAGATGGATGGAGTCTCGGTGCTAGGAGGCTTGGCCCCAGCGTGAGTCAGCTGAGGTGGGTGTCGGCAGTAAGTGTCAGCTTCACACTGTCTGATAAATCAGAGCTAGAAGCTGTGGCGCCCAGGCGGGGATTTCATGCAACTGGGTGTCATTAGTGAAGCCACAGAAGAGTCCCTGGTGATGACCCCAGTGTTGGGGAAGTGACAGGCCCGTGTCAGGGAAAAGTGTCTTGGGTGAGACTTTTAGGCAAACTTATGAGGAAGTTGGTCTGTTTCTTTCTGCTATCCCCTCACAATGACTTTGTGGTAACTGACAAGACCATCAGGGCTGGCCCACTCTAATGTTGATACAGACTCTGCCAGGCTAGACCTTTGGGAAGCAACTGTCACCTGCAGCTCTGCTGGGTGGCAGGGAGTGGCCCAGCTGCTAGGCTGGCTCTGTGGGTCTGCAGGTACCTGGGGCTCTGAGCCCCAAGGGACGTGACTGATCCCTCGTGACTCAGGCTGCCCTGCAACGGGCCCTTAACCAGGACAGCAGAATGCAGCATCAGCAGCCGCAAGCAGCTCATGGCCAGGGTTGGCAGACAGAGGGTAGGAGCAGAAGTAATGGCTCCCATAGCCGCTCCCATCCCTTGATGGAGGTGGCTGTAGGCTGGGCCCAGAACCCTAGATGATCAGTGTGAGAAGAGAGGGGAGTGTTCCCACATGTCCCTCTCACTTCTTAGCTCCCTACTACCCGGCTTCATCATCACCCATCTACATTGGGCCTTTGTAACCCAGAGGGGAAACTGAGGCTGCAGGAGACATGATGGTACCAGTTGCTATATTCAGCTCGGGGCTGACACTCCATCCCCTGCTGTGTTCTTTAGCTACTGGCTTCTCACTCCTGCACCAGGGTAATTACAGGACCCACCTCCCATAGCTGAGACATAAAGCAGGGGACATTGCTGGCAAAGGCAGGAATCGGCCAAGACAGAAGGCAGAGCCATATGAGGCAGGGACAGGAGATCCAAGACCTTGTTCTCAAGGAGCTGAAGGCACTTGGCTGCAGCCAGGGCACCTAGGACCAAGCTTCCCTTGTCTCATCTCTGGGCTTTAGTGCCCAGCTAGGAGATGAAGGAACACTTAGGTACATGGCCTTTGCATGAAAACTGCCACCCAGAAAAGCTCTTGATGTTATATAGTAGTTAGTATTCAAATATACTGCCTGCCTGCCCGTCTGTCTGTCTATGTAGGACTTTGGACAGTGTGTGTAGCCCAAGGCTCTATTAGCTTCCTTCACTGTCTTAGTTAAGGTTCTTATTGCTGCAATAAAACATCACCAAAAGCAACCTGGGGAGGAAAAAGGATTTATCTGGCTTACAACTTCTGCATCACAGTCCATCATTGAAGGAAGTCTTCAAACAGGGCAGGATACTGGAGGCAGGAACTGATGCAGAGGCCACGGAGGGTGCTGCTTCCTGGCTTACTCTACATGGCTTGCTCAGCCTATTTTTTTATAGAACACAGGACCACAAGCCTAGGGATGACTCTACCCATAGTGGGCTGGGCCATGCCCCCATCAATTATAAAACATTATTTAAAAATGCCCTACAGGATCACTCACAGCTTGATTTTCTAGAGGTAGTTTCTTTCTTTTCTTTCTTTCAGTGTTTGTTTTTATGAGACAGGGTTTCTCTGTGTAGCCTTGGCTGTCCTGGAACTCACTCTGTAGACCAGGCTGTCCTCTAACTCACAGAGATCCACCTGCCTCTGTCTCTCAAATGCTGGGACTAGGGACCAAAGGTGTGCGCCACCATGCCCAGCTTAGAAGCACTTTCTTAATTGAAGATCCCGTCTCTCCAGTGATCCTAACTTGTGTCCAGCTGGCACAAAACTAGCCAGTACACTGAGCCCCTCCTGTCCCCAGGCCCCATTGTAGTTAGAAGCTGTCACCTAGAGGCACAGGCTCGGTACCCTGCCATGACCCAGAGGAGCCAGGAGGGGACGTGGGAAGCAGGACACCTTGAGGTCAAGAATTGGGGTTTGTCCGATGACCTTCCCACACAGAAGGAACAGGAAGGGGGATAAAAAGAATCCCATTTGGGTTGGAGAGATGGTTCAGCTCCTCACTAGCATTTGTTGCTCTTTTCAGAGGCTGGAGATCCACACCAGGGGGTTCACAACCACCTGCCACTCCAGTTTCAGGGGATCCGATGCTCTCTTTCAACCTATTCAGCTTTCTTGCTTTTTCTTTTTCTTTCTTTTTTTTCTCTTTTTGTGCCTTTGAGATAGTTTCCCTCAGTGGTCCAGGTTGGACTTGGAGCTCACGGAAATCCTTCTGCCTTGGTAGCTCCAGTGTTGGGATCAAAGGTGGGGAGCTACTGTTCCTAGCTCTCGTGAATACCTCTGCCTCTCATAACCCAGTATAAGGCATAGAGATGCATTCTCTAAGACTCAAAGTGGGTACTGAGCCCCTGTTTTGCACATAGTCCAGGCGCTGACTCCTGGTTCCTTGAGGTCTGGCTGTTTCTACCTCCTTGTCACATCTCATCAAAGGCTCTCTCTTCTGCCTCCTTTCCTGCTCCTGGAGTCTCTCCTAACTGCTGGTTAACCAGCTTGGCCAGAGGCATCTTTCTTCCTTTCTTTCTTTCTTTCTTTCTTTCTTTCTTTCTTTCTTTCTTTCTTTCTTTCTCTCTCTCTCTCTCTCTCTCTCTCTCTCTTTCTTTCTTTCTTTCTTTCTTTCTTTCTTGGTTTTTTCAAGACAGGGTTTCTCTGTATAGCCCTGGCTATCCTGAAACTCACTCTATAGACCAGGCCTTGAACTCAGGTGGATTACCTGCCTCTGCCTCTGCTGGGATTAAAGGCATGTACCACCACTGCCCGGCTTCAGAGGCACCGTTTCCATGTTTGCTGATCACTTACCACGTGACAGGCAGGGCATCACAGCTCTTAGCCTGTGCGTGTCAGCCTGTTTGGCCAGCCACGTAGAAGTGCCAACTCCAGCTAAAGTGGAGTTACCAGCCACCCTTCTGACCTTTTAGCAGCCAGGGAATGGCGTTCCTGAAAAGCGCTGCCGTTGGCAAAACTGCAATTAGCAAGATCAAAGTCTCAGGGAAAATAGGAGTGTAGGGGGAAAAACCCTATAAAAATGGCATGAAGTGTGCCTTTAAAAGACATGGCAAACAGAAGTTCTTCAAGGCACAACTGCCAAAACCTGCTTGCCCAGGCCCATGGGGAAGAATTCTCTTCATCCAGGCCCCACCAGTTCCTGCTTCCCAGGTGGGGAAGTTGTGGCCGTCTTCACGTGGAAGGGAGGAGTCTCCTCTCCTGCCTGTCTTCTTGGTCAGCTTTGGTCATTTCTGATTTGGGGGATGTGTCCCCTGGGTCTGCTTGGGGGGTCTGGTTTAGTGTAGTTCTGTCTGTCCTCCCAGCAAGCTCGTAGGTCATCTGTCGGCTCTGTGGTGATGGCTCCTCTCTCATTTCAGCCCTGGCGAACACTGCCTTTGTACAACAGGTGAGCAAAAAGAATGTGAGTCTCCACTCACAGATGGGCAGGTAAATAAAATGTGATCTCAACCTCTGAGCTTATCCACTTATTTCTTTTCCTTCTGAGACATCTCACTGTGTATCCCTGACTGACTGGAACTTACCGTGTTGTCCAGGCTGCCCTGGACTTCACTATTGGTGTCCCCAGTGCTGGGATGATAGTCTATGCAGTGTACGCTGCTACATGCTTGATACAAGGTCTCACCAGCCATGTAGCACATCAGCTGTCGCAGGTTTGGCTGGGCAGTTAGCTCATGGATCTTCCTGTCTCTTCCTCCCAGTTAACCTGCCATGTCTGGCTGCTCTGTGGGTTCTGGGGATCAAACTCAAGGCCTCACATGTGTGCAGAGGCGCTTTACCCGCTGAGCCTCGGGTCTGACAGGTGTTTTGTTTTTCTTTTTTGAGACAAGGTTTGGAGTGGCTCAGTCTAGCTGGATTCAAATTCAGTCTATATTGGAGGCTAGCCTAATCCTCCTGACCCCAGCTCCTGAGTGCTGGCTTATAAGCCTGCACCAGCCACCATGCTCAGATAGATGAATTCATCTGCACACATACATATTCATGTATGTATGTACTTATGTATGTATATATGTATGTTTGTATGTATGTATATGTGTGTGTATGTATGTATGTTTGTTTGTATGTATGTATATATGTGTATATGCACACACATGTCTGTGTGTACTGCAGAATGCAGGTGGAGGTCAGAAGGGACAGATTCCAGGAGTTGGTATCTTCTTCCACCACGAGTTCTGGCCATTGAACTCAGGCCCCTCAGCTTGCTGGCTCTAGACTTACATCATCCCTGCCTCCCCAATCCCCTTTGGTTTTTCCAGACAGGGTTTTTCTGTTTAGCCTTGGGCTGTCCTAAAACTCTGTAGACCAAGCTGGCCTCCAACTCACAGAGATCTGCCTGCCTCTGCCTCCCAAGTGCTGGGATTCCACTGTTGGACTTGCCTTTTCTCTCAGATGGATTTAGAGAGATGTCATTCAGGAGCAGACTGTGAAGGTGCAGGCCTTGGGGGGTGGTGCTGCACTGTAGTTTGAGGACTGTCTGCATCCTCTAAGGTTAGCTTTTTAATTTGTATACAAAGTATCCACTCTTTAAAATGTGGCGGGGAGGGGTTCCCGGCCTTTCTATCTTTATCTTAGTCTGTGTCTCTGTCTCTGGGCCTTCCATCCATCCCAGGCTGAGGGCTCTTTGGGGTCATGGAAGTTGGGTGGTGGAGGAGTCCATTCCCACCCCACTATCCAGCTGCCAAGCCCCCCCCCACCCCGTGGGATCCTTAGGCCAGGGCTCAGAGGGTAGGACGCCCACCCCCAGGGCTGCGCCCCTCCCACCCCCCAGCCTTCCCCTCTCCTTATAGATCGGCCTGGAGCCCAGCCCCAACCCCCGGCCACTTTCTTCTGGGAGGGTTTCATTATTTTAAAAAGTTACTGGGTTTGGAGTGTAGCTCGGTGGTCTGAGAAGTTTATTCTTTATTGGGGTTTTTCTGGGATGCAATTCACATAGAAAAGCGCCTCTAAAACTGTGGGCTTCAGTGGTTTTTGGACACTCAGGGATTGTGCAACTGTCAGTACTGTTTATTTTAGGTCATTTCCCCCTCCCCCGAGGCCCTTGAAACACAGTGTGTGGCCTCTCCCTGTGGATTTTCTGGTTCTGGATAGTTGAATAATACTCCATCATACATAGACCACATTTTATTTATCTGCCCATCTGTGAGTGGAGATTGTTTTTGTTCGTGTGTTTTAAAAGATTTATTAATTTTTTAACATGTCTGAGTGTTTTCATGTATGTGCTCTCAGAGGCCAGAAGAGGCCATTGGGCACCCTGGAACTGAACTCACAGATGGTTGTGAGCTGCCAGCTGCTGCTGGGAACTGAACCCGGGTCCTCTGCAAGAACCCTGGGTCTTCTTAGCCATAAAGAACTTCTGGGTGTTCTTAGCTGTTGAGCCATCTCTCTAGTTCTTTTTTTTTTTTTTTTTCAGGGTGGTTCCACGTGGAAGAGGTTTATTGAGCAGGTAGGGGAGGGGCAGAGAAAAGGAGAAAGAGAGACAGAGGGGGGAAGAGGAGAGAGAAGAAAAAGAGCCTCTCTAGTTCTTATATGGATATCTTCCCCACCCTACCTTTCTCCTCCACAGAATCTCACTGTGTAGCCTAAGATGGCGTTCACCTTACAGTGATCCTCCTGCCTCAGCCTCTAGAGTGCTGGGATTACAGGTGTGTGCCATTGCACCTAGCTTGGGTCTAGTCAACCCCCTCCAAAGCCACCCGCCCTCCCAATTTACATCTTGAGGGACTGCTGAGCCATACTGCTTTCCAGAGGTTGCCCCCCCCCCCTTTCTGCCAGCAGGTGTGAGAAACTGAGCAGCCCCAGGTGAGACGGCATGTCTCCTGGCATAGTGTAACATGCTGTGGTTGGCATGCCTAATGTTTTTTCTCGTATTCAAGCTTGTCTGTCAACAGATGATTTGTGTGCGCAAGTGTGTGTTTACACATGTTTGAGTGTGTACAGAGGCCATAGGTCAATGTCCACTGCTGTCCTCAGTCACCGGCCACCTTATTTTCTCAGACAGTCTCTCACTGACCCTCTGAGACAGACTCCCATGACTCACTGATTGAGTATCCCTGGCTGGCCAGGGAGGCCAAGGGGGTTTTCTTGTCTTTGCGTCCCTCCCAACACTAGGTCAGGTGCACACTGCTGCGCCTTTCACATGGCTCCCACTGGGGATCTGAACTCAGAGTCAGCACACTTTATATAGCAAGCACTTCGTGGTCTGGTCCATCTCCCCAGCTCCCAGTGAAAAATTTGAAACCTCTTCATTTTAATGGTGACAATCAAGCTCTGGGATTTGGAGAGATGGCTCGGTGGTGGTTGGGAGTGCTGGCTGTTCCCTCCTGAGGACTCTGGTTTGGTTCTCAGCAACTGCACACAGAGCCACTTTCCAGCGCCTGGGATTCTGCTTCCCAAGGACTCAGCGCCCTCTTCTGGCTTCCACAGGCACTGCACATTTATGGTGGACATAAAAAAGGAAGAGGCAAAATAATCACACACACAAAATAAAAAACAAACAAACAAACAAAAGCATGCCACAGCACTCCCTGGCTGAGGGGTGAGAAGCACTCCCTGGCTGAGGGGTGAGATCCCTCTTCGTGTCTTAGTTTCTGCATCTGTAAACACATCAGGAAGGGGCTGAGTTAGTTAAGGATTAGACAGTGCATGGAGCTATCTCTGGGATCAGGAAGCCCAGTATCCCGTTAGTAACTGGCTCTGCTATTCTATTGCTATTGTAGGAATTTCAGTAAGGAACACAGGAGTCACCATCAGACCTCCACTATTACAGGCTGCGCCATTTACACCATCTTCAGTGTCCTTCTGCTGAGAGGGAATGTTAGTGGCTGTTATCCTGAGCCCTGATCACTTAATGCCTGGTGACAGGTAGCTCCTGATGTCATGGGGACATAAGTTTCTTGTCTGTCTGTGAGATACTCCTGTGTGAGACATAGCTCAGTTCTTTATCCCAGGGACAACATCTAGGGGTGCAGGCCATGGGGGTATATGTTATCAGCAACACAGGGACCCTTTGTCTTAGGATAGGGTCCTTGCCTTTGATACAGACCTGAAGTGTACAGGCTCTGGGTAGATAATATATTGTGGGACACAGCCACTGAGGACAGGACTGTAGATATAGATGTATTTGTGTTGAAAACAGAGTCTAGGGAAAGAAAGGCAGTCAGGAATAAAAAAAACAAAACAAAACGATAACCGCAAAGAAAACTGCCCACAGCTAGTGTATGCACACATGTGGGTGGTACAGTGGGGTACTGCTGGGCATTATGAACCCCAGTGCATTTGCCTCATGTCACAGCGCCTTCAGAGGGGCCGAAGCTGTGGGCTGTAGTGCATGATGTTAGGGCTGAGCCCGAGCCTTGCTCCCAGCCCATGTGTTTTCTGTGGCCCGTTGGCACTTCTCTATGCTATAGTTTAGAGCAGAGATGATGGCATGCTGACGTGGTTTGTAGGTCAGAAAGATAGAATCTAGCAGAGGAGTTATGTGCTTGCTCCCAAGTGCTCAGCTTCAATAGGGGCCCTGGATACCAGGACGCTCACGATGATGTCACAGGGGCCCTGGATACCAGGACGCTCACAATGACATCACAGGGGCCCTGGATACCGAGACACTTAAGATGATGTCACAGGCGCCCTTGCTACCAGGATGTTCATGATGACGTCTGGCTTCCCAGGTGTGGATGGCTTTGCAAGAGCCTTCTCTCTACTGTAGCTCTGACCAGCAGCCAGCCACGGAGGCATAGTCCCTGTTTCTCAGGCAGTGGGAGCTAGGGGAGGTGGCCAGTGGCTGTGGGGCTCAGCTCAGTGTCTGAGGCTCAGCTGAGCTTGAGGAGCCTTCTGGTCACAGTCTGTGCTTCAGATGAGCTAGGATATTCAGACCTCATCTGCAAAGGTAGAAGATCCCAGCACTCAGGAGACTGAGGCAGGAGAGTCCCGAGTTTGGGGACAGCCTGGACCACAGAAAACCTGTCTCATAAAAATGTCCCCCAAGAGTAAGAGCTTAGTTCATGCCCACTGTGTGCGTGCCCTCTGTGTGCGTGCCCTCTGTGTGCATGCCCACTGTGTGCATGCCCACTGTGTGCATGCCCACTGTAGTTCCCCGACCAGGCTCAGCTTAGTCCCAGTCATTCTATCCTAGTAGGGGAAGAAGGGAAGGTAGCCATAGAGGCCAGCTGGGTCCTGGCAAATACTACATCTTCCAAAACTTTCTATCTAGCTTGGTGTAGAGTCATGTAAGCAAGGATACAGGGAAGCTAGTAGTGGTGGTGTATACCTTTAGTCCCAGCACTTGGGAGGAAGAGTCAAGGGAATCTCTAAGTTTGAGGGCAGCCTGGTCTACGGAGTGAGTTCCAGGACAGCCAGGGCTACACAGAGAAACCGGGACGTGGAAAGAAAAGAGGGAGAGGAAGGGAGGAGGAAGATACAGGGAGACCTGTGACCCTGCCCCTCATTCTCACCGGATCCTGGTGACCCTTTCTGTCACTGCTGTGCACTGCTGGGCCTTCAACACCAGTATCATCTGCAGGTGAAGATCAGACCCCCCTACATGCAGTGATATAAGAGGGTGTGGGGGCTGGAGAGATGATGGCTCAGTGGGTAAGAGCACTGACTGGTCTTCCAGAGGTCCTGAGTTCAATTCCCAGCAACCACTTGGTGGCTCACAACCATCCGTAATGGGGCCTGATACCTTTTTCTGGTGTGTCTGAAGACAGCTACAGTGTACTCATATACATAAAATAAAGTAATTTTAAAAAAAAGTGTTTGTGTGCCGGGCATGGTGGCGCACATGCCTTTAATCCCAGCACTCAGGAGGCAGAGGCAGGTGGATTTCTGAGTTCAAGGCCAGCCTGGTCTACAAAGTGAGTTCCAGGACAGCCAGGGCTATATACAGAGAAACCCTGTCTTGAAAAACCAAAAAAAAAAAAAAAAAAAATGTGTTTGTGTGTGTGTGTGTGTCTGTCTGTCTGTCTCTCTGCATGTATGTCTATACATTTACCTGTCTCTGTGTGCTTATGTGTCTACATGTGTATATATGCATTTGTGGGGTGGGTGTTTACTTGTGAGTATGTAGGGGTATGTGTCCTATCACACATAACAAGGAAGAGCCCACTTACCAAGGGTATATGGCTGGCACCCAGGTCTGCTGGCCTCTGGCTGGTTCTGGACTTTTCAGGACATCAGTAGGCAGGCTGGCCTAGTGACATATGGGTACCACATGAGCCTCTCTGTGTATATTGATAGGAAGAAGACACTGATAGAATTTGTAGTGTAGGCTACTGAGGTTTCAATTTTTAAAAAATACTTTATTTTATCTTAATTTATGCCTATATGATTATGTGTTTGGGTATGTGCATGTGAGTGCAGTACCCAGAGAGGCCAGCAGAGGGCGTCAGATACCGTGTGCTACCTAATACGGGTGCTGGGAGCCAAACTCAGGTTCTCTGTAAGAGTAATCCTCCCTCTTAACTGCTGAGCCATCTCTCCAGTCCCCGATAATTTGTTTTTACATGTTTGTTTATTCTCAGTATACAGAGGCACCTTGAGTTTCGTTCACTGGAGCAATAAAAAGCCACTGTGTTCGGAGCAGGTCTTAAGGTAGGAGTGGGCCTGAGAGGCAGCAATAGGCCAGTTGGCAGTGAAGGAGAGACGCAAACAGGCCAGAATCTTACAGGAGATGTGGCCTGGGCCAGGAGTGAGGGGTGGCAGGGGCCTCACAGATTCCCAGAGCAGCCAAGTCTCCTGTCTAAAGTCAAGCAGGCACCACATGGGCTGGCGTGCTTCACGCTGTTTTTTTTTTTTTTTTTAAACCAGCCCGTGGAGCATGTGATAGGAAACCCCTTGCAGAAGCCAAGAGTCTGAGTGTGCACAGTATGAAGGGGCCTGGTGGCTGCCGCACCGCTCCCAGTGGCCAAGATGAACCAACCTCATGAGCTCTTCTAGCTGGACATCCAAACAGCTCCAGGGTTCAGCACCACCTCTCCCGTCGCCAGAGGGTTGACAGGAGAGAGGAAGCTGGCTTACATGTTACTAGTCTCTCTTTCTATTGCTCAGTTTTAAACTTTTAGCAACAAGGTTGCTATATAGCTCCCCATGGCCTGAACTTGGCACGGTAGCCCAGGCTGACCTTGTTGTGCCTCTGTGCCCAGCTGCCAGCTAAGTTGTTTGTTTGTTTGTCCTGAGGTCCCTTGCTCTGTCCCTTTAGACACAATGGTTCAGCCTCAGATGACTCTGTCATGCCAGTCCGGGGTCTATGCACCCCTCCAGGGACCTGCTGTGTCTGGTGGCTGACAAAGTCGAGCTTCTGGCAAAACACTCAACACAGCAGGGAGACCTGGGGCCTCCGTCCATCTGCCCTTCTGTCCATTCATCTGTCTGTCCCCCAACCCCACCCCCATGCCACCACCCTGGGGCAGGACAGGGCTCTCTGCCAAGTAAATTTCAGAGATTGGGGGAAGGAAGAGGAGGGGACAGTAGGAAGCATCTCCTGGGAGGGACGCCAGGGACTTGATGGCTCCGATCCATCACATGAGCTACTCAGAAGCCTGAGGCAGGGTAGTTCAAGGCTACCCTGGACTAGGTTGAGTTCAGAGCTAACCTGGTTTATAGAGGGAATTCAAGATTAGCCTGAGCAAATTATAACATGGCACTTTTTTCTAAATGTATGTATTTACTATATGTAAGTACACTGTAGGTGTCTTCAGACACCCCAGAAGAGGAAGGTTGTGAGCTATCATGTGGTTGCTGGGATTTGAACTCAGGACCTTTGGAAGTTCAGTCAGTTCTCTTACCTGCTGAGCCATCTCTCCAGCCTGCAGTCAGTGCTCTTAACCTTTGGGTCCTCTTTCTAGCCCAGAACATGACACTCTTAAAGGGAGAACATCTAAAGAAGGCTGGGGATGAAGCTTATCCACAGAGCCCCTTCCTGAGGATTGCCACCGAGGGGCTGAGGGGTGGCTCAGTGGTAGAGCCCCTGCCTAGAATCCCCCAGAGAGGGGCTGGAATGTGGTTCAGCTACACCCAGGAGGCCCTGAGTTCTATCTCCAGTATCATCAAGAAAAAGAGACAGAGTTGTATTAGGATGACCTCATCTCTAGCAGGGACAGCAGCCCCCCCCCCCATGTCCATGTTAGTCTACATTTAGGGGACCCTGGAGAGAGGGGCCTGCTTTTGTAAACACTGGCGCCCCTGGAGGACTAGCAAGCAGGCCTGTGGCCCTGGGCTCCCAGCTCCCGAGCTCTGTAGCCTGACTCACTGTGGTGAGTGTCCCAGACTTGTTTAAACTCCAGAGAGAAGAGGGAGCCGTGTGTCTCATGTGTCTCGAGGTGGCTGGTGCCTGTTTCCTGGTGCCCACAGGGAGCGAGCGTGAAGAGTGTTCTGGATTCCAGAAGAAACTTCTTGGAGCTGTTCCCTGGTGGGTGGACACAGCCCGGACTCCCCCAGCTGCTGATGGTCGGGCCTGGGGAACCCAGAGCAGGAACCCCTAACAGACACCCGCTCAGTACAGTGGTGGAGGCGGCTCAGCTTTCTGTACCTTGGGCTTGCAGTGGAGCCCCAGAGCCAGGGTTTAGATCATGTTTAGACGGGGCGGGGCCGCCAGGAATCTGTCCCTTTATTCAGGAGCTAAATGGATCTTTTATTAGGGTCAGCAAAATCCATTTTTAACTGAATTTGAAGGTCAGCCTGGCTTAGGTTTCTCCTGACCATGCTGGGGCCCGTCTATTGTGTCACAGATCTTGGAAGTGGCTGTCCTGGGGACAAGTCCTGGGGAGGAGTTCCTCAGCAGGGGTAGGGGTGGGGGTGGGGCAGCAGCACACAAGCCCTGTTGCCTACCTTTGATTTTGTGGTAGCCTCTAAATTCTGTGTTTTCAGACAAACAGTTGGACATTTATTGAGCACCTACTACATACAGGAGAGCAAGGCCTGGGCCCAAAGAGCTCAGAGCCTGGTGGAAGACCCAGAGGGCTCCAGATAGTGGGGCTCGAACCATGCTGGGGTCAGTCTATGGGGGACTGCGGGGACTTGGGGAAGCCTTATAATACTTGGAGCCACCCCCACCCCCAGCTTTGGAATTTCTGATGACAACCCCTAATTTAGAGCTGAAACCCTAATTGAGGTAGCTCCTCGGATTGCATTTTGGGAGGTTGGTGATGGTAGCTGCGAGTGTCCCAGCCTTTCTGAGGCCCTTGGTGAACTCCACACACCGGGCCACCAGGACTGGCCCCACTCTGGGTCCCTGGTCAGTTTCATCTTGGAGCCGGATTCCTAATCTACTGGAGCTAGGGTGTTTCTGAAGCTCCGGAGTGGGTGGGCATTCTCTGGAGGAAGCGGCGGCTCCGGTGGTGGGCAGCTTGGGGCCTTGCCTCAGCCTGGGGGTTGAGAGGTACAGCCTGGCAGCTGGTGTCAAGTGGCTGTCCCTCCATGGGGCACAGGCAGTTTTTCAATGCTATTAATGGTTGCTTATTCTATGAGCAGCCAGCGGCCTCTGCTTCTGGCCCAAGCTTCTTATTCCAGGGGAGAGAAGCCACATCCTCCCGGCCGGCCCGTAGGGAAAATAGACCCTCTGATGGCCAGGTGAATAGGGCTGTAAGTGGTTGGCAGCTGCCTGCTGGGTGAGCCACAGGATATCACGTCTCTGTACCTGCTATGGCTAAGCTCAGTAGTGGATGGGCATGTGCGGAGCCGGACTCCCTGCTTGCCGGGAGCTGTAATCTCTTCGGGGAGGTGGGAGTAGGCAGAGCACAGATTCATCTAATGGACAGGACTTGGGCAGTGACCTGAATCCTGCTGATTAGGATGGATGGGGGAGATAGTGATGGCTCCTGTGTGGCTCGCCTGGGTCTTCTTTGGCCATGCTTGAATCTCCCCAGTGGTACCCACTTGCTCGGGCCATCTGACCTTTCTGCCCCTGGTAGTTGGGGTGGTTCCTAGCCTATACTACATCCAGGGCTGTCTCCTGTGGCTTCCCCTGTTGGGTGGAGCCTGGCTGGGACAGCAGTCCTTCTGTTGGTGGCAGGGCTGTGTGGAGTGAGCAGGGACAGCTGGAGCTTTGACCAGAAGCCTGGCAGGAGGGAGGTGTTCATTTAGCAACACGAATGCCCCCGTCCAGGGACACCCAGGCAAGTCTACTGTGTTTATTTGACCCCAGAGGATTGGGGAGCTGCAGAAAGGAGGGGTGCTCCCCGACTGCTCCCCCCCAACCCCCGCCCATCTCTTCTGCGTCTGTCAGTCTGCCTTGGGTGGGAACCAGAGTTTACGCCTCCGCTTGTGTTTCTCTGTGAAGGCTAAGTTTGGGAGCTCTGCCTTCAAGCAGGACCGAAGTGGGACATTCTGTTCAGAGGGTGTACAGTGTCCCCACAGCCCCAGCTTGGGGGAGTGTTTGCAAGCTCAGGGGACCTGCAGACCCCTTTGGAGAGCCAGATCACCTCAGCATGCAGGTAGCCTTGGCAACTGGAAGTAGCCTGCTGCAGTGGTCCCAGCACCAGCCAGAGGCTGTGTGGGTGGCCACTGCAGACTGCTAGGTTGAGGGCTTTTGACTCTGCCTGAAGACAGGGCCATCTTCTAACCCTGACTTCACCTCTTCTCTCTGCTCCTTAAATAAGAATAGCAAGGGGCTGTCACCTTCCCATCCCTTCTGTCAGCCCTCCTCCTCTGTCTGAGGACAGTTCCACCTTCTCCCTCACCTGCTCCAGGCACCTCTGTCACTCTCTGCCCCACCTGCCTCCTTCAAATGGATCCGATCTCACATTTACCCCACAGTGGGACTGTCTCTGAGAAGCCACTTTTACATCTCCATGTGGCTCTCAGGAAGTTCTCGGGAGGATCTTGGATGCTGTCTTCATCTCTGCCCCAGGGGCTCCTCCATCACTCCAGGACCACAGTTGTAAGCCAGCGGTTTTGCTGGACAGATGAGGACCTGACCTACTGCCCTGGTGGTGGCCTGTACCCACCATCTGGGGACACTGATCAGAGGTGTTGTTTGAGCCTCTCGTGTCACACAGCATTTCACAGAGAGCAGAACCTGACCTTCGTGCTTCCCAAACCCTGACCTGTGTTCCGGGCTGTGGCCTGGCACAGGCAGGTAGCTTGTGTACAGTGTGGGTTAGACTTGTGGGGGCGGGGGGGGGGGGACACAGGTGATTGCAGCTGACAAGGGGTCACCAGGAGAGAAAGGTGAGCTCTTTGTCCCACTTTTTGTTCGTTAGTCTGTTGTTTTGTTTTTCAAGACAGGGTTTCACTGTGTAGCCCAGACTTTCCATAATTCACTCTGTAGACCAGGCTAGCCTCGAATTCATAGAGATCCACCTGCCTCTGTCTCCCAGGTGCTGGAATTAAAGGTGTGTGCCACCACCATCACCCAGCTGAAACCTCAATATTTTGATTGTGGTAAAACTCATGTAATGTGACCTCAACTGGTCCAGCTACATCAGGTGGTCTGGGAGTATTAATTAAGACTTCACATTGCCTCCATCCATTTCCAGTGCTGACCACCTTTGCAAATGGATACTCTGTCCTTGTTAGGTTCTGATCCCCATGCCCTGTGATACTTCTGTCCTGTTCCATGAACTAGGTGTCTCTGGGCTCCAATCAGCATTTTAACAGATGTGGGTAGGGCCTCTGGCAGACTTCAGTACCCAGATAGAATTGGATATTGCCTGCCCCTTTGCAACCCATGGAGCTGTAATCCCTGACCTGACCTGGGACCCTGAGAACCAGAGGTGTTTATAGAAGCACCTGCTGTGGCTTAGATTTGCCCTGGACAGCATTGGCGGAGGGTGGGGGGTGGGGGTGGGTGGGTGGGTGTGAAACCCTTGCTTTCTGTGTGCTAGTCAGGCACTCTGTATGAAAACTACAGCCACAGCCCTCTGTGGCTTCAACTTGTAGTAATCCCCCTGCCTCAGCTTCCTGAGTGCTGAGATTGTAGCCCTACTACCAGGCCTGACTTGATTGCGTGCCGATTAGTGCTGTATCACGGTACCCCCACTAGGGTCAGGTCTGTACCCAGTGGTTTGAACATCAGTTCGTGCGTGAGATGTATGTGATGCAGGTGATGTGGGTCTGAGATGGACAGGGTAGGTAGCCACCACACATCTGTCTTCGTGTGGTTTGACGGCTGTCTGTCTGGCCTGCCACATACTCTGGGCTTGTTGTTGTTGTTGTTTTGTTTTGTTTTCTGAGTCTCTAGGTTTTAAGATTTCTAGAGGAGGAAGGCAGTGCTCTGAGAAGGATTTTCTAGCAATCGACCTCATTCCAGCAACTCAGGTGGTCAAGGTAGAAGGACCACAGGTTCAAGGCCAGCCTGTGCAACTTATGGGACCCTGTCCCAAAGTTAAAGCCAAGGAATTCTTTAAATGGATTTATTTTTCTTACTGTCTGCAGGTGGTAAGGGATTTTTTTTAAGTGATTTTGTTGCTGTTTTGTTTTGAGCTCCTGCAAAGGGAACTTTGGGCAAATATCACGCCGGTGGGAAGAGCAAAGAGACAATATTCAGATGTGGTGTGTGGGTGCTGTTGGTGGCTCTGTCTCCTGTTGTGTGAGGTGCTGCTTTGCCAGGGCTGTTTGAGGACCTGGCTCTTATCCTGAGTGCAGAGAGGCTGGTGCTGGCTGCCCCTGACCTGAGCAACCTCTCTTCTCTGTCCCCACTCTGGGATCGCTCTGTGTGCCTGATACCTCGCTCTTTCTTCACCGCATCCTCCGTGGGGCCTAGCCCTGCTCTTTCCCTAGTGGTGGCACTGTTCCCAGGGGCTTGTCCCCAAGGCCAGGAAGCAGCTACCTGGGTTTAGAGCCATGACCAGGCAGAGGTAAGAGGAGGAGAAAGGTCTTTGGCCAGCTAAGGAGCTCACAGACCCTGTCATAATTTATGGTGGCCTTTGATACTCAGGACCCATAGATGAAAATTGTTCTCCCCGCTCTAAAGAGGTCTCAGGTCCCCCAGGCCAAGCTGGGGTGTAGACATCCATCCTTGCCCATACCGGGAGTCTGCAGTAAGAGTCTGGCAGGTAACCCCAGGGCCCCTCACTTTCTTGCCAGGCATACCCCAGTCTAGACGCTGGGCTCTGGAGCCCACAGTGGAACAAGACTCAGCTGACAGGAGGCTAGAGCTAGGGACCTTCTGCCCCCACCTCCTGGCTGCACCCCAGCCCTGTGAGGAGGCCCCAAAGGCTCTCTCCTGTGTTCTCCCAGTCTCTCTTTGACTCACTCACCGCCTTCTCTCCCTTCCTCTCCTCTCCCTTTTCTCTCTTCCTCTCATTCTCCCTTTCTAGTGCATCAGTGGCCCAGGGGAGCATAGCCCCATCTCTGGCCCGTTTGTCGCGGGGTCCAGCTCTCTTGGAAAGAAGCTTCCATGGAGGCCCCAGAGCCCTGAGTTCTCACCTAGCTGTCCATACCTGACTGTCCTCTGCCCTATTCTGATGGCCCTGGATGGAGGCCCCAGGCCTAGCTCTTGCCTGGATATTCCACACACACAGGAGTCCACAGGTCCCAAAATGGCAGCTGTGCATTGCTATGGGCATGGCCCCAGGCTGTGGCGGGAGCCTTAGGATGAGGTGACCCAGACGTCTTTATGGGTAGGTGTCACTCTCTCCTGCCACAGGCCCCAGTCCTGTGGGCAGCTGGTGGGCTTCTAGGCCTTGGTCACAAGCTCTTAGTCAAGGGGCACAGGGAAGAAAGAATAGAGGGGCCTAGGGCCTCTCTACTTTGTGGGTGAAGCATCCTGGGTCTCAGGGTCAGAAACGCTTTCTTTATTATTATTATTATTAATTATTGTTATTACCATTCATTTACAATTCAAATGATATCCCACTTCCCGGATACTCCTCCACCAACCCCCATCCCACATCTGCCCTCGCCCCTCCCTTCTGCCTGTATGAGAGCTCCCCCACCCACCCACATTCTCCTGCCCCACAGAACCATTTTCACTGAAGCTCTAGAATGAGGTTCAGACCAAGTGAGCCAGAAGGGGGTATGTGAATCCCAGGCACGGTGAGATCCTGGGTTCATCACCAGCACCCCAAAAGAGACCCAAAGTAAATAGCATCACTTATATGTCCACAGAGCTGGACAGCACCCACCACTGTTGGGCACCCCATATACTTCCTGGCGCTGGACTTCCCGTGTGGGTGAATCAGGTGCTGCAACTCTGATGCCTGGCGTCTTCTACCCGTTGTCAGTGTGGCTCTCTCCCTGCTAAGGTGCTGCCAGGCCGCCAGCCAGCCCCCGACAAGTCTGTGATCGCATTTGGGTACCCTCTCCCCCTCTCTCCTACCTGGAGGTAGGCTTACTGCATCATAGACCACTTCTGTGGACGCTCCCCAGGACCTCCCAGGCTGCTGTGAAGACTCCTGCTTCCCTGCGGCCTCACCTGCATGCAACCAGCACCTGTTGCTCCTAACTTTCTGGTCTCTACATCCTGGGATGACAAGTGGCCTCTCTGGTTAAGCACCTGGCTGCCAGCTCCACCCTTTTGAGGACAGGCCATGCACTGCCCTTTAAGGAGCTGCAGTGAGCCCTAGTGTTCCCAGCTTCTGGTAGGTGGAGTTCCTGTGGCTTCAGCTCTCCTGTGATGCTGATCAGTCTTACCCAATACCATACCTAGCCATGCACAGCCGGCCACAGCCAGCCACAGCCAGCCATAGCCAGCCATAGCCAGCCATAGCTAGCCATAGCCAGCCTGTGACTTGTGCTTGTTCCTATAGAGCATCAGGTGGGGCCTAGGATGGGGAACCCCTTGGACCTAGAGTTTTTTAGTTCAGACAGTTGAAGGCCCCAGCAAGAACACTTTGGGAGATACCCCTGGGCCCCTTAGAACATTCTGGAAAAATGGCTTACTCTATCATAAAACCTGCTTGCTGGATGTGTGCCTGTGTCTCTTACAGCACTTTCTCCTGGTCACAGTGCACGAAGCCTGGGAGACACTGCTGCTATCTTCTCTGCTCAGAGAGGCTGGCTGAGGGCCTCAGGGCAGGAGTAAGCACGCTGAACAGGCTAGCCCCCTCCTCCTCCTGTCTTCTTTCCTCTTTGGTATCCCACCGGGCCCCAACTGCTTTGGGGGACTCCAGGGGCTGGAAGACTGGAAAACGTGGCAGGATCCTCGGGACCACTCTCTGGTGGTGTCATCGTCTCTTTAATTTAATGAGTCCTTATTCAGTGGAAACAGCTGCTGGGCAAAGGCAAGCTGGTCGTCCCTCCCAGCAGCAAGCCTCCAGAGGGACAAGCAGATATGAGGGACAAGGTCACACACACAGGGTACAGCCTGCCACCTAGGTGTGTATGTGCTCGGAAGGAGGGCAAGACAGTGTGCTGGGGACATAGGAAAAGGGCTCTGGTATCTTGTTATCCCCTGCAGGAGGGACTGTCAACCCCAGGTATGAACAATGGCTGGGGTGCGAGCAGGTAAAGGAGTGGGGGGGACATCTTAGATGGGGAGAGACAGTGCATTCAAAGGTCCTGAGGCAGCCGAAGGTGTAGTATGGAGACCTAGAGAGGAGAACACAGGCTGGGTAGCACCATGATAGGTTCCACTGGGACTTTTGTAGCTGTTCTCACCTCCTGAGATGCCTGTGGCTTGGGAGGGTGGACCAGACTTAAATCACACGGGTAGATGGAGACTTCCTGCCTTCACTGAAGGGGCTTCATCAATGGGGCATCCTTTCCAGGTTCCCAGCTCATCTTAGATGCAGTTGGAAACCCGGGTAAGGGTCAGGATGCTGATACAAGTCCGCTTCTTTGGGCACAGGCCTGAAGAGGGGACTGCACCTCTCCTGCCTTTCTCTCACCAGCTTTGCTGTTTCCCTGGCCAGCTACTCAGACTCCTGACTCCTCCATGAGAAAGGACAAGCTTCAGGCTGCCAAGATTGGTATTGCCCCTTCCGAGTCTGCCAATGCCCCTCCAGAGTAGGCAGAGCACAAGTTCCCAGCCCCAGTGGGCCTCTGAGCCAGGAGCGCATACTGTTTACAGCCCAGGGCAAGTGTTCCTGGCTGCAGTGTGGCAGGCTGGCCTCACCGTGACATGTTTACCATCCAGATTCCTGGCAGGCTCTGAAGGGTCTCAAAGATGGAGACAGGCGGGTGCTCCCCCCTGGGAGAGGCAGAAGATGGGGCTCCCTGTAGTGCTGTTTCCACAAGGACTCTTTTCTGCTCCTCTCTGCCAGAAGGGCTGGTATTCCTGGGGAGGAAGGGGGTGTACATCAGGAGTTTGGAAGCGTGAGGTTTTTGGGCCCGTGGGTCTATGGCACTCAGCCCTCTTGCCCTGTCTGTCACTCAGTCCTGTGACAACACCCTGCTAAGACCAGTAGCATGGTTTGAATATGCTTGGCCCAGGGAGTGGCGCTATTTGAAGGTGTGGCCTTGTTGAAGTGGGTGTGTCACTGTGGGCGTGGGCTTAAGACCCTCACCCTAGCTTCTTGGAAGCCTTCAGATGAAGATGTAGAACTCTCAGCTCCTCCTGCACCGTGCCTGCCTGGATGCTACCCTGCTCTCCCCTTGATGATAATGGACTGAATCTCTGAACCTGTAAGCCAGCCCCAATTAAATGTTGTCCTTTATAATAGAGTTGCCTTGGTCATGGGGACTCTTCACAGCATTAAAACCCTAACTAAGGCAGCTGGGTACCTGCTGCCTGTGAGGGTAGTGGCATAGTCAGATGTGTTTGGCCTGACAGCCTGGCTGGGACTTTGCTCCTGGTTCTCCAGCTGTAGCCGTGAAATATCTACTTACAGTGTCTCTTTCCCGCTATGTGTCTCCTCGTAGGTGGTTGGAGGGAGGACACCCCCCTCCCCCCAGGATCTAGATCAAACCCAGGCCTGCTCAGTCAGAGCAGCCAGCTCTGTACAGGCTCGTCCTCTGCTCTGTCCATAGAACAAGCAGCACACACCTGTCTTGCTGCCCTCTCCAGGCTGTTCCCTTGGTGGTTTGATTGCTTACCAAAGTCACCATGTGCCTGTGACAGGAAGCCCCGCAGAGGATGGCTAGGTCTGAGGCATTGCCCACAGACACCTGGGTCAGGTTCCGCTGTGAAGGACACACTGCTGCGGCATCCTGACCTGGTTCTTGTCTGGGGCCTCACTCAGGGAGCTGCAGAAGGGGTTACTGAATGCCAAGGGGAGCTCAGTGTAGCTGGTGTCCAGGCCATGGCTGTCCTATGGCGGGCACGGCATTGGGAGGGGAACCAGATGGCTCGCATTTGTCCTTCTGTCTGGTCCTCCATCTCCTTGATGGCTGGCACGGTTGGCCTCTCAGTGGCCCTTCCTTCCTGTCCTAAGTGTTCTAGATGGGACAGGGCCATGCCGCATGCCTGGGCCTCGCTCTCCCATGGTCCTAGCCACTTTGTCACCATGAAGTCCTCAAGACCACCAGACACCGTGTCTCCTGGTGTCACTATACTTACTATAGGAGCTCAGTGGTGTCTCGCTTGTTACCAGGACCCTTGGACTACACAGACCCTTCGAATGCAGCATCATGCACAACCCCACTCCACTGTTGCCTTCTCTGCAGTCTCCTCCATGTCCTTGTCTCTGCCCCTATGTTCCTTTTTAAAATGATCTCAAGGGACCTCAGTGTGGGCCACAGTCTTGGAACCCTCTGTTCTGTTTCCTTCGGTTTGTTTTGTTTTGTTTTGTTTTTGTTTCGAGACAGGGTTTCTCTATATAACCCTGGCTGTCCTAGAAATCACTCTAGGACTAGGCTGGCCTCGAACTCAGAAATCCACCTGCCTCTGCTTCCCGAGAGCTGGGATTAAAGGCGTGCACCACCACGCCCCGCAGTTCCTTCAGTTTTTAGTCTCTATGACCTTTTTAATATTAATTTATGTTATATTTTGTTTGTTGGGGGGTGTATAGAGGTCAGATACAGCCTGTGGGAGTCGCTTCTCCTTCACTTTAGGGGTCCTAGGGGTCAAACTCAAGTTGTCAGACTTGAAGTCAAGCACCTTTATCTGTTGAGCCGTCTCTCTACTTTCCAGTCCTTTAAAGTATGGAAGTATTCTCGCAGTAGGAACTGGGGTGGGGAGTGTGTTCCTTCTGTTGAACTCAGATCCAAGTTCACTGAACATCAGCTTCAGGGATGTCTGGAGGGCAACACACACACACACACACACACACACACACACACTCACACACACACACACACATGGCCTTGAACCATGTGCCAGCCCCCATATCCCCATTTTGCAGATGAATAAACCAAGGCACAGGGTAGTCACAGGTGCTTAGGCCAGTCCTAGGGTTATAGCTCTTTAGCTATAGGGACACTGCTTCACTGCCGCTCCAATGGCCACTGCGTAGGAGAGACTTGGAGTCTGCACTGGCTTGTGTGCGACTCTACCCTCTGCCTCTCTCTTCTCCCCGCCACCTTCTGTTCCAAATTAGACCTGAGCCTTCTGCGGTGCTGTGGAGTTCCAGAAATGGCTTTAGCAGAGCCTGGAGCACCTGGCTGGCCCACATGTCATGCAAGGCAGGGCATGTCCCCACAGCTGCTCCGCTCACTACTGTAACCCTAGACCTAGGCTTAGCCTCCCTGTGTGATCTCCAGATCTGGGGGTAAAGGCCCAGTCATCAGCTTGATGGTCTGTGCTGGCGATGGGGGCTGCTAAGTCTCAGGGTCTACTGATTAGGCATTGGACCAAGAAAATGACCAAGATGTGTCCCCAAGCTGTGGCCAAACTGCCAGTCTCAAGGCTACAGCAGATCAGGACTCTGAGATGAGTAGTTCTATCTGGTTTCTCTAGAGGGACAGCCAATGTGAAATTATAGCAGGGACTGACCGGTTGGCTTACGTGACAGGGCTGGGTAGTCCTATGATGATTGTAGACTGGAAAGCCAGAGAACCTGGTAGCCATGGAGTCTGTGAAGCTGGGAGCCTGAGAACAAGGAGGACCCATGGTGTAGCCGTAGCCTGGGACTTTAGGCTATAAGGTCCCTGGAGAGTCACTACTGTGAGCCTGTACTGAAGGACTGAGGAAGTGGGAGCCAGATGTCTGTGGCTGATGGGAGGAGGAGAAGAGTCACCCAGCCTCTTGTTTTGGCTGAACCCTGAACAAGCTGTGTGGTCTTGGAGAGGTGGCTTTGCTATTCTGTTTGGGCCCAGCTTAGGCTTTTCCTCGTACTGGCTTGTGTAATCTAGAAGCATTTATTGAGCACCTACTATGAGTCCTGGGCTCTGTGTTCCAGTCACACTTTCTGCTAGCAGGGGGTGATTTGGAACTGGAAGGTCTCAAGGCCACAGGGGCCGATGGCTTCTCTGTGTGTCCTCAGTTACAGTCATATAGCGTCTGTCTGGTGGATGACACTTAAAGTAAAGTTGTGACCTCCAAGTTGGAATGTGATGTTCTAACCCTGTGCTCCAGGGTGTGTCGACCAGGCCTTAAGGTGAGTGATAAAAACAGCCGTGTGGCTGGCCCACTCCATGCTGACCAGGTCTTTAGAGGAAGCCAAGGCACGGTATGTAAGGAAAAGAGGCTTGGGGGTTGGCCATTGACCGTGACACTAGCTGTCAGCTGAGGAGGAAGACCCATCAGGCGTCCATGCTTGCAGATGAAGTTGGAAGAAGGGGCCATGTGTAGCGCTTGGGAGCAGCACCCCATTGTGTGAGAGGTGATGGGATCGTACACTTCTCACCGTGTGGTCGGTCATGTGGCCCGTCCCTCTGAATGCCCGCAGAGGATGTTGCTGTGCCCACCAGTGACATTGGCCAGGTGTCTTTACAGCCTTGTTACTATTCTCCCCAACCAACCGTGTGCTTACCCTTAAACCACCAGGGTGTGTCTTCCTCAGCTAGGTGCTCGCACCCTGTGTGTGGAGGAGCCTACAGCCCTGGAGAGAGAGCACAGAGTCAGGCCTCAAGTACCTTCTCACTGAGGCACAGAGCTTGGGGACACTGCCAGGACGGCCAGAGTCCTTGGTAGCTTCTCTTACAGGCCTGGGATGGCTGGGCTATGTCACATGTGTTTGTGGTCCTTGTTCATAGGTCCCACAGGGTCTCCCTTATGTCTCTCTGTGACCTGCGTGTGTCCAAGTAGGCCAGGTGCACAGTATGGGGCGGACAGACAGACAGACAGACAGACAGTTAGGAGCCTGATGGAGTGACAGTGGATATGGAGAGGCAGCTTCCAGTAAGACCTGTCCCCCCTG
Source organism: Mus minutoides (assembly GCA_902729485.2). Taxonomy (NCBI): domain Eukaryota; kingdom Metazoa; phylum Chordata; class Mammalia; order Rodentia; family Muridae; genus Mus; species Mus minutoides. The sequence continues at coordinate 1,180,201 of LR749510.1, read as the reverse complement.
CTCACTCCTCCAGGTTTTTTTTTCTGTTTCTCTTTCTCCTCTTTCTCTTTCTCTCATCCCCTTTCTTCCCCCTCCTCTCTCTTCCCTCCCCATCCCCTCCCCTCTCTTTCCTCTCCTCCCCCCTCATTTTTCCTTTGCTCTCCTCTCTCCCTCTTCCTCCCCTCCCCTCCATGTTCTCCTCTCCTTTCCACCCTCCCCTCATGGGAAGTGGATAGGTAGAGAGAGGTCTAGGGCCTGGTAAGTGGCACCGGGGGAAGAGCTGGCTACTGCAGGAGCCTCGGTGTGAGTGCAGAAACCACAATGGCCCCTGCTGTGGGCGAGCAGTCCAGTCTGCAGACAAGGGTTGCTCAGCAAGCTGGGTGGTTACTATTTCAGTTCTGTCGTCCCAGAGGTCAGGTCTCTGCCTGCCCCTCCGCTCTGAAACACCATGTCCTGGGTCAAGACATTCGGCTCTTCCACGCCTCATGGCCATCAACTGTAAAATGTTTGCAAAATGGTCTCCACCCTGCAGGGTTGCAGGAGGGCGGGTCAGACACAAAGAATGACTTGTTTTGTTTTGTTTGTAATTCACACAACAAACACCTGTTCCATGTCGCACTCTGTCCCTGGAGCAGGCATCCATGTCTGTTACTCTTGAGCGTTCATGCTGAGTTGGCTCAGGAAGGCTAGCTGGACACTCTCCACTCCGGCCTCTACCCTTGCACCCTCCCCCCGCAGCCCCCTCCGCCCCTGGCCACTGCCTCCCCCCTGCCCCCATCACCGATCCTGTCAGTTCTGTTGGAGAACGAGAGCCGGCTGCTGTTGCTGGCCGTGACTCAGACATAGGGCTCAGCGCCTTGGTCACAGGGGTTTGGCCTGCTAGAGTCTCCTGGTATAGGGTTGCTAGGGAGGGGGGGTGAGATTGCCTGGAGACCAGAGATGCACAGGAAGTCAGCCTGTGAGCCCAAGAGTCAACCAGAAACTGGAGACAGCGCCACAGACCCAGGTCCCTGGAAGCGCCTGCTTGTCCCCAGCCACCACTGAGACATCCAGAACCTCAGCTCTTCTCATTTTTCCATATATATATAACCCCCATCCCTACAGGGGCTCTGCTCTGCTGAAGTTTCGAGTTAGAACATTGTTCATTAGACAGCCAACAAGTACAAACTAGTTAGTCTCCTGCAGGTTGGACACATACATGACCCCCCCCCCAACCTCCCCGCCCCCACCCCAGAGGAGGTTTCTGTTCTCCTTCCCATGGCACCGAGAGGTAGTGCACACAGCCGGCATGGAGGCTCCTCTGACCAAGCTGTGGCTTCCAGATCCTGGGAAGAGCTAATACTCCCCAAACTCTAGCCTCCAGCAGGAGAGCCTCAGTTTCCCGCCCATTTACTCTCCATTTCCCTAAGCTGTGCACCCCCTTTCCTTGTCTTTGGGAACTGAGACAGCAGCTCATGTTAGAGGGAAGGGGAGTTTGATAGGAACACGGGGGTGACAGCGTGGTCCTGCTGCAGGGTCCTGTGTGACTCCTGTTTGGTCCTGGGATCATTGCAAATGATGATGGGACTCTTCTCTGCCCCTCAGTATCCCCAGACAGACGGTATAAAGGGCCCCTAAGCTTGTCATCTTGATCAGCACTTGACTATGTGCAGTTCATGGGAGGTGGAGGTAGGGACCCAGAACCCTCTCATCTCTAGGTAACCTTTGGGCCGGAAGTGTGCAAAACTGATTGGTGCCCACGAGAAACCCTCAGTCTGAAGTCTCATCCCTTGGTTGGTGGTCCTGGATTATGCTGGGAGATCCTTGATGCTTGGCATCCCAGCTCTGTGAGTCCTACCAAAGTCCCAGGTCAGGGATGAGTGTGACTTGCCCACAGCACAAGCACATTTAGGAGGAAGGTCCTGGCCATCCCTGGGAACTCAGCCTCTAGACTTGACCTGTGTGCATGTCAGGGGTCTATGAAAGACTAGGGTTGCTTTGGGCCCATGTGTCTCCCCACCGGGACCCTGTGCAGGTCTGTTGGAGTGGAGCAGAGTGGTACAGAGATCCCTTGCCTGGCTCCCCACCAGGACCCTGTGCAGGTCTGTTGGAGCAGAGCAGAGCGATACACAGATACCTTGCCTGGCTTGTTGGTGGGAGTGAGGTTCATTTACAACTTCATGGATCCTTCCGAAACTGGGCAGCCCTGGGCACACCTCTCCAAAGGCATCTCAGGGCTTTTTCTGTGTTTAATGAGTGTCCTTTCCATGGCTGCTGCAGACTCTGAGAGGGGTGGAGAGGCTGGTGAGGAGTACAGATTCTGGAGGGGCCAGACACAGGCTCCCAAGTCTCTGAGATGCCCCTGAATGGCTAGTGTGGGAATCTTTCCTCCCCAGAGTCTCCACCTTGAATCTGAGGCTTGGGGACCAGAGCACAGTGGTCGTATATACCCAGCTGTGTGTCCCAGGTGCCCAGCACAGGTGTTCCCTCTTGTTCCTTTGTTGATGGGCTCACGTGGGAGGCAGTGACTGCTCTTACAAACTCAGGTTTGTAGTAACTTTCGGAGTGCCAGACTCGGCTCAAGGACACAAGGCTGTCTGGGGAGGGCCCTGGGACTGCTTTCTCCTGCCCTTCTGGGTCCCCTCCAGCTTCCTGCCCCATCATGGCCAGTGTGCCTTTTGTACATGTCACAACTTCCAGCTCCTGGTAGACACCCTCTGTGTGTTTTTAGAACAAGCAAACAACCCTCGAAACTCTGTATTCTTCTGAAGTCCTTTGAGGACTTAAAAAAAAATCATCAATGCTAGAGGCTGGAGAAGCAGCCCAGGCTGGAATGCATGAATCCCTGGTTCCACCCTCAGCACCCCAGAAGCTGGAGGAGTCGGGGGAGTGGGAATTCAAGGTCAGCCTTGGATGCATAACAAGTTCAAATCCAGCCCGGGCTACATGAGACCATTATCGTTAAGAGAAAAAAATTTTTTTCAAACTTTTGCTGAGTTGAAAATAATTTGAGTAGATTTGGGGCCCAGATGGACTCACAGCATCAGATTGCTGTCCAGCCACCTATGAGCACCTTACTCTTTCTTATTCTGGACCCCTCTGGTGCCGGCATGCACCAGCTCATGGCCCCGCTCCCACCTCTAATGACTCCATGTCTCCTAACGGTTTACGGCCCGTGAATAGTCCTTACACTTCCCATGTTAGCTCACTGGACCCCTCTCCTGTGGCTCTCTCTTTCCCTCTGGCATCTTATACCTGGGTTCCTGCCTTTGCAGGACATGGGTAGTGTCCATGCTTGTACCCACTTTACAGATGACTTGCCCGAGGCTCAGAGCTGCATTTCTCAGTCTGTATCCCGGTTTCTTGACCCCATGGGTAACGTGAACTTTTGGGGAGGGTGTAGGCATCAATATTTTCCAGGATAGTCCAGCCTGGGGGGAGGAACTACATTAAGATATTTCAGGTGTACCCTCCATTGTTTTGTCCCCACCCCAGCAGGCTGCAGCTGTCCCACCTGGTGCCCCGTGTCATCACAGCTGATGTGGAATGCTCCTGCGCTGACCCCTCCAAGTACCCTCTGTCCACCAAACAAGGGAGGGGAATCCCCTGCCACCGCCACCAACCAGAAGCCACAGTGGCGGAGCCCGCTCTGGTCCCCTCAGACGTGGGTGGTTGTAAAAATAGTGCTGGGTTTCAGTTGGAGCCACGGGGCTGGCGGGGGGTCGGTGTCCCCTCCTGGAGGAATCACCCGCCACATGTTGCCAGGAGCCTTGGCTGGGAGAGGCAAGCGCAGCTCCAGGCCGGCGAGCGGGCGGCCGCGCAGATGGAAACCCGATCAGCGCGGCGCACAGACTGTTTGATTTATTTTAAAATCAAGCAGATGGCAGTGGTGGGGTTTGTTTAAGTTCAGCTCAGAACCGGGCCCTCGGCCAGGAGCCTCAGGCAGCTGAGCCAAAAATTTTTCAATGACTTTGGTCGGCAACCCACCTCTTCCCTCCCTGATTGAACTTCAGCCCTGCCACACACAGGGAGGCCTTCGAGGGCCTTCTCCAGGGTTGGCCCCTTTGTCTCTGTCTTGTTGGGTCTGTCTCCCCCTCTCCCCCCCCCCCATCGCTCTCGTGCTCACTAACCTCATCTCTCTGCCCCTCCTGGTGTGAGTCTGGGTGTCTGTCTCCATATCCCCCTACTGCTTCCTCCCCACCCCTCCCTGTCTCAGGAACTTTCCAGAATCATCCTCCTGTTCCCCACTTTCTCCAGCTTCCTCACACCCTGCCCCCACCCTCCTGCTCCCCCAGAGGCCCCTCCCCCAACCCAGCAAGGCTCATGGGAGAACAGCCAAGCCTTTGTGGCATTTGGGCCCGTCCCCTCTCTGAGACGCCTGTGGCTGGGAAAACCAGGCCCCCAGCTATAAAATCCTGGAGCCAGCCTCTGGGTCAAGTGGCCTGGCCCGCCCAAAGGCAGGGAGGCCAGGGAAGTGGCCTTCTGGTCACAGGTCACCCTCTGCAGCTGTCCTCCTTGGCTGGGGGTGGGGTGGCCTGTGTTGTGGGAGGAACCCACTGTGCAGCTGGCTCACTGGGAAGATCAGCTGCTCCAGAGAGACACACATACTCACTCTTTCATACACACACACACACACACACACACACATACATAACATACATACACACTCACACACACACACCCACATACATACACATATACACACTCACACTCTTTCATACACACACATACATACACACTCATACACACACTCACATACATACACATACACACTCATACATACATACTCACACACATACACACACATACTCACATACACATACACATACACACTCACACATACATACTCACACATACACATTCCCATCATACATACTCACACACATACACACTCACATACACACACAAATACACACATATACACCCTTCATAAGCCTCCACTACTCACCTCCACACACACCAGACCTGCTTCTCACACATACCTCCACTCTTTACTCGCACACACCTCTCACATGTAAAGACAGGGATTTCCAGCTCACACAGAGACATGCATCTCGTACACATACAGCGTGAACATGGTAAGCCATGGCATACCCTTTCCCCTTTCCCAGGATGAGTCGGGCAATGGCTCCCAAGCCTAGTGCCTTCTGTCTTCCAGCTCGCTCTCCTGCCCAAGCAGCGCTCCCCTACAGTCCAGGGAGGCCAGCCTTGGTTTGCCTTGTTGTCTCTTTTGCCATGGTCCCTAAATACGATGAGGCTATTAATAGCTGCTGTCTCTTTACTCCAGCTCCCCAGGCAAGGTGGGATACTACATGGAATTCCCCCAGCACAGCCTCAACCTGGGCAAGAGGCCAGAGCTTCATCAGGCCCTCTTGGAGCTGGGTATCTTTGTGCCTCTGGGTGGAGAGGATGGAAGCAGAGTTTCCGACTCAGCCACCTTCCCACAGCTTCACCATGGATGAGCCAGGCCAGCCTGGAGAGGGTGGGAGAGGGACGCATAGGCCACCCTGGCTCACAGCTGCTCACGGTGGTCTACAGAGGTCTGGACTGAGCAAGCCTCTTGCTTAAGAAAAGGAAGGTAACCACATTTCTTGTCCCTGCTCTTAGGTCACATCATGGTGACAGGGGCCAGCCTCTGGTGCCATGGCCTCTTTGCTCCCTGGCATCCAAGTGACAGCATTGTCATGCTCTTGGAGGGATACCCTGCCGCTTACTACTGGGACTCTGCCCTGCTCCGGGGCCTCCGGGATACATCTGTGTAAGGAGCTTGGTGCCCTGGAGGATATTTGGGGACCCTGGGCTGAGTGCAGCCAAGAGCAAGCATACTCCCCCCCATCCCCCCACCCAAGCAATCCCAATGGTTTCACAGTCTCCGAAGATTCCCACCAGAGCCCCGCCAGGATGCTTATGTGTGATTCCCACCTGACAGTCATGCTGGCATCTGCTGGGGCTCAGTTTGGAAACTACAGGCAGTTTCTGTGCCTTTACATGAGCAAGACCCGAAAAGCAGGAAACACGGCCCAATTAAACGTGTGTCCCGTGGGTCCAGCTCCCTGAGTTGGAACTTGCCTGCTTGTTTATTTCCTTTTTCCACTCTCCGTCCCCCACAGTTTGCCTGGTGGTCCCTGGGGCCTCCCTCACCACAGGTCCCCTCAGTCCCATGCATTCACCACCTGTGCCCTCCTTCTTACTGCTTGGTCCCGGAGGGCAGAATTGAGTGTGTGCAGTCAAAGCACGCGTGCTCAAGTGTGTGTGTGTGCACATGCATGTATGAGAGTGTGTATGTATGAGTGTTATGTATGTGTGTGTGCATGCATGTGTGTGAGTGTGTGTGCAAGAGTATGTATGTGTGTATGCACATGAGTGCATATGCACATGTGTATGTGTGAGAGTATGTGTGTGTGTGCACGCATGCATTTTTGCACTTTCAATTATCAGGAGCTTTTGCTGGTCTTTGCTTATTTTCTCCTGGTTATTGTGCCAAAAGCAGTTCTTGCCTCAGAGTATGGTTGGCAGTAGCCACATTCTGCCCTCTCAGAAGAGGCCAGCCAGCCCCGCACCTCTTTCTTTCTCCAGACCATGTGACCCCTGGGCTCTAGACCTTGATGGTACCAAATGGAGCCATCACTACCTTTAAAGACACTTATTGTTTTTTTGTTTTTTGTTTTTTTTTTTTAAATACACTTAACAATGCTAGAGATTGATCCGGGGCCCTGTGTATGCTGGGCAAACCCTACACAATTCATTTACATCCCAGCCCTTGGCCTTTCAGATGAGGCCTCACTCTGTAGCCCAGGCTGGACTGGAATGTGCCCTGGCCTCCTGAGAT
>LR749510.1:996402-1173314 GCA_902729485.2 Mus minutoides | reverse complement strand
GGGGGGGAGGGGGGCGGGGGGGTTACAGCCCAGGGTTTCACATGTGTTAGGTAAGCTCTCTGCCCACTGAGCTTCAGGGTCAGTCCTCAGACCCTGGTCGGAGTTGTGGCAAAACCAACAGGGCGTGTATCCTATCTAGCGACATTCCACAGCCCACTTCACGCGGCATGCAGGTTCCCTCTGCTCTATTCCAGAACGTTCTCGCACTTCAAAAGGATGTCCTTTGCCCACTGCCATCCTGGTTCCCAGGATATTTGGGACAGATGCACGGTCTCCCTAGCCAATGTGGCATATGGCATGTCTCTGAGGCCTCGGAGAAGGAAGTACTGTGGGGTTCCTGGGGGAGGGCCGTGTTCCAGATGCCGAGGATGACTAAGGCGGGACATGGCGGGTGTGGAGGGGTTGGGAAGGCAGGAGAGGAAGTGGGGAGCACACGGGAGGCTTCCGGGAGCCAGACTCATTTAAGCACCCGCGGTCTGCTTGGCAGCTGAGCGCTTTTTCTATTTGGGCTCCGCTTTAGGCTCCGCGTGTTGGCCGCGTGTACTCCCGTTGGGAGCTCACAGCTTCACTTGGTTCGTTTGCACCCCGGCTCCCTGGTTTCCTGTATGCTGAGCCTGGAGCAGGATCTAGGGCTGCGCGGGCGTGGGTGCGCGTTCCCTTCATTCATACTGAAGAGCTTCGCTGAACAGCTACTGTTTGCTGGGTTCTCTTCTGGAGGAGCGCCCCCCCCTCATGATTTCTTTCTTTGCTAGCCATGCTGATCCCGCGGCTAAGGCAGAGATTCTGCCCTTTAAGATGCACCCACCGAGGCTACCGCTGTATGACAGATATCCCTTGTTTGGCTAGTAGACTCTGGTCTTCTCAGATTCTCTGAGGTGGAGCTTGAGAGTCAAGGAGGCCCTGCTGAGGTTCTCCGAGGTTGTGTTAGCCAGGCTGGGTGGGTAGCTGTTGGTCCCACATGGCTGGCGCAGGAAGACTCCTGCTCTTGTCACGGGGTCTCCCCTGGGACTTCGAAGGGGCTCCCTCTGGCAGCTGCTTCCTGGTGCTATTGAGACACACCTTTGTACCTCCCCTGTGATCATTGTATCACAAGGTGGCAAAGAAGTCACACTGTGTCACAGTCTAGTCCCTCACAACTAGCATTCTGTCACCAGAGGGCAAAGTCAATGGAAAAAGAATCCAGGGTACACTCTCCATGGCTTCCCTGCCCCCCGACCCCTGCCCCCAGCCACCCCCAGCCACCTTCCTCATTGTTGGCTCTTGGCACTATAACTAATTTATCTGAGCTCAGAAAGTGACTGATTTCACCAAAGTTAAGGGAAAGCAAAGGCTGAGTGAGGCCACCATCGTGTGGTAGAGCCGCTGGCAGCCCATCGCTGCAGCTAAGCGGCTAAGAATGGGGTGGGAACCCTGGGTCTGCCCTGACTCCCCTGTGGCTAGGCAGCCTCCAGCGAGCATCTCACCCCTCTGGATCCCAGGTTCCCTCTGGTAATAGAGAAGTCGTAGCTGATCCTGGCTGTGGTGAAACTCAGAGGGAACAGGGCATGGCATGTGGTCAGGGCGGATGGTCCCCCGTGCTGGTCACACCATACCACCTGTGGTGGTGTCTTACCTCATACACTCTCACTGGGGAAGCAGTGAGAGGAGTTCTTTGACAGGAGCCATCATCTGCCAAAAAGCCTGAGGTCATCTGGAAAGGAATGAACAAGGCAGGAAGCGCTAAGCACCACCTAAAGCTCGCCTGCCCAACCATCCGGCGAGCCACCATTGCCTTTCGTCTGTCTAACCGCACGACAACCTGTCCACCTACCCAGCTACTTATATCCATCCATCCACCTAACCCCACCCACTCACCAGTCCATGTGTCCATCATCCATCCATCCATTCATATATCCATCTCTCCATCCTTCTGCCCATTCATCCATCCATCTGTCCCTCTGCCCACCCACACATCTGACCACCTCTCCATTCACCTGCCCACCCATCTCTCTGTCTATCTGTCCATCCAACTACCTGTTTATCCCCTGTCCATCATCCAGGGGTGTTGACACCGGGTGAGTGGGAAGAAGAGACCCCACTGGAGATGCTGACACAGCGTGCAAAGCTTCTGTTCAGAAAATTATGCTAGAGACGGAGACTGCTTCTGCCTTGGTTTCCCCGTGGACGGGTATTGAGCCTTGTTGGAAGACAGTATGGAAAGAGTTAAGCTGCCTGAGGCAGGACCTGGGCCTGTGCCACACCACAGGGTAACTGTGTTCGCCTCAGCATTGGAGGCTGCCAGCTGGGACTGGCTCCACGTGCGCTGGGGGCTGGAGAGGCCTCCCTTTCCCACCCAAGAGAAAGCCACCAGCCGGGGAGCCGGGGAGCGGGCAGGGCTGTGAGCGTTCACCCGTGGCTGCCCACACAGTGGTGTGGCCCTAGGGCTGCGTCATGGGTTCCCGCCGGCCAGCCAGCGGCAGACTAGAGCCAGCGGCAGCCTTGGCATGGCTCACAGGATCGAGTCAGCACAGACCTGCTGTTGCCAAGGCTGGGAGCAGGCTCACTGCTCCTGTTCAGCTCCTGCAGCCTGGGCCCAGGGTCCCACCCTACCCCCAGCCTCTCCAGGGGTTCCTTCCTCTTTCAAACCCCACCTCCTCTGACTGTGCTGGCAAGCACTATACCTGGTATATGCCAAGTGCTGTGCTAAGTGCATCTATGTCTACTAAATTATTTAACCCTCATAAATACTATTCATGTTTTGTAGAGAAGGAAACTAAGGCACAAAGAGGTTAAATAACCCGCCGCAGAGTACAACTGGGATTCAAGTCTGCCTAAGGGCAGAGTCTCTGCTTTTTATTACTGTGCATGCGTGTGCAGGGGACAGTGGTCAACACTGGGTGTCTTCCTCTTTTTCCACCAGACTCCACCTTTTCCCTCCATTTCATTTTGGTTTCTCTCTACACGTGTGTCTGTGTTCCATGTGTCCGCACTGCCTGCAGAGACCAGGAGATAGCCTCAGATTTCCTGGGAATGATGACAGAGAACTGTGAGCTGCCGTGTGGGTGCTGAGAATCAAACCCAGGTCATCTGAAGAGCAGCCAGTGATCTTAACCACTAAACCCCCTCCTTATTCTTTGAGACCTGGTTTCTCGCTAAACCTGCAGCGTCCCGGTTCACCTGGCCATCTGAACGTGGCCGTGCTTAATGGCAGGCATTTTATTAAGTGGACAGTCTTTCCAAGCCTCCAGAATCCCTGCTTTCACCCATAACACAGGACTACCTCTCCGTACAGTGTTCTTCAGGAATGTGAAGTGCCATCGGAGCCGCTGATGTAACATCAGATGACTTTCTCCAAAACCTAAATAAATCTAAAAGAGAGTCTCCCATCTTTTCCCATGGATGTGAGATAGCTACCACTGTTCTACCATCACATTCTCACACAATAGCTCAGTGGGTGGCAGGGAACCAAGGGGCCTCTCTTGTTCTTTTCTCTTTGTGGAGAGAAAATCTAAGAAGGTTATAACAGCCATAGGTCACATCATCCAGAGCTGGACCACAGTCTGTGTGTGATTGTAGGGTTTCTGGGGATGTGTGCATATGACATTTTTGGGCTCCATGGGGACCAGGCAGATGGGGAACAGTTGCTCAGTGGGAGTCTAGAGCACCCATCCTGTCTCTAATCACACAGCAGGCCTGTTTATAGGGGATGGATTCTTTTTACATAGGAGGATAACTGATGCTTGCTAAGGTGTCTTGTCCAGCTTCTCTCACTCCACACCAACAGACTGAACTACTGCATTTTGCCTTTGAGTACTGCAGGGTCAGCCTCTGGAAGTAACCTCTGTGTATTTGCAGCTAGCTCAGAGCCGAGCTTCTAGAAGGTTCTAGATCAGTATCATCTCATAGTATATTGGAAGGACTTTTTACCCACTGTGTTCTCTTTCTGGAAGGGACACAAACCCAACTCCTCCTTATTTCAGCCAAGTAGGTCTGTTGAGTCCTGTTCTATCAGAGATGACCACCAGCAAGAGGGAATTGATTGCTAGTGACCCTGGGCCCTGGGGAGAGACTCCTAACCAGTGCCCTAAGCAGACTATAATCAGCTTGCCTGGGACACATGGCTCTGCTTGTAAAGGAGACAAGAGCATGTTGGTTGGCAGCCTCAAGGGCAGAGAGAGTCAAGAGCTGGTTAGAGAAGAGAGATAGATAACTTCTGACTAAGGATGAGTGTGTAGTGGATGGATAGATTGGTGGATGGATGTACGAATGGACAGATGGATGGAGTGATGGGTGAGTGGATGGATGGATGAGTGGATGGAGGGATGGGTAGATGGATGATGCATGGATGGTTGGATGAGTGGATGATGGATGGGTGGGTGGATGGATGGGTAGATGGATGATGAATGAATGGGTGGATGGATGGATGATGGATGGGTGGGTGGCTGGCTGGCTGGTTAGATGGATGGTGGGTGGGTAGAGTGAGTAGATAGATAAGAGTGGTGTCTTAGTTCCTTTTCTATTGCCATGAAAAAAATACTATGACCCGAGCAAATGAAGCCGGGCCTGGTGGCGCACGCCTTTAATCCCAGCACTCGGGAGGCAGAGGCAGGCGGATTTCTGAGTTCAAGGCCATCCTGGTCTACAAAATGAGTTCCAGGACAGCCAGGGCTATACAGAGAAACCCTGTCTCATAAAAAACAAAACAAAACAAAAACCAAAAAAACAAAACAAACAAAAAAAAAGAGCAAATGAATGAGGGTTAAATGAGTGAATTTGGGGGCTCACAGTTCCAGAGGGTCAGATGGCAGAAGGCAAGGAGGCAGGAAGACATATCATTGAAGCAGTAGCTAAGAGCTTACATCTGGTCCATATGCAGGAGGGGGGGTGGGGAGGAGAAAGGGAGAGAGAGTGTTAATGACATGAGCTTTTGAAACTTTAAGGTTGCCCCCAGTCACACATCTTCTCCAACAAGACCACACCTCTTAACCCTTCCCAAACAGTTCCACCACCGGTAGAGATGAAGCATTCAAGTGTATGAACCTATGAGGCCATTATCATTTAAACCACCAAAGATGGGTAGGTGGGTGGGCATGTGGATAGGTTATCCATGGTGGGATAGCTAGTTGTACGTGTCCCTCCCTCCTGTTTTTCTGGGCTCTCCTAGTAGCTCCCCTTACAGGCTGTGGGAGTCTTCCTCTGTGCAGCCTGCCTCAGCTCAAACCATGTTTAACCCTTTCAAGTCCTCACCTCACATCATCTGTGTCCCCTCCTCAACTCAGAACAAACCCATTAGTACCCTTTGTGTAATACACGCCATTCCCCAGCAGCAAATGGGGACTCTTAATATGGTTGACATGGAACAGCTGGCAATACCAGTGGAAAGCCACCCCTCGGGGGACACCTGGTGCTGAACATGCCCCCTGGCCTGGACTGAACTGTGATGGTAGACATAATAAAGACATTTACCAGTTGCTTCTGGCAGTGGGGCAGGGCAGGTTTGGCCTTAGGATGCCCCCTAGGTGACAGCTTCACAAGGCTGGGTATCCTCTGTACATGGGAGCTGCTTCTGAGCCTCAAAGAACACCAAAAAAGCCTTCCATGGCCAAGCGTTCCGTCTTTGCCACCAGTGTCCTTGGCTCTCAGTCAACCATGTGGAACACAGAAACACAGACTAGCCAGGAAGACTGGTCTGGAGGGGACTCCATAGCTGACAGGTGCTCCTTGGGCCTTTCCCTGTAGGCTGCTCCTCTGCAACATGGCTTGAGGGCTGGAGAAAGCCATTACCTACTTGTTGGCATTCTCTTTCTGAGCCCCAAGGGAGTGAGGTCCTCCCAAAGGGTGCCCCTGGCCTTACAAAGGCCACTGTAGGAGGTGCACTGCTGGACTGCTAGCTCCAGTCCTTGGGCAGATCTATGGGGGATACCAACTGCAGAAGACCCCACACCCCACACGGCTCCCCTTCAGGATCTGGGCTGTGTTGGGTTTCTTTGGGGTAAGTGAGTGAATGAATAAGGTGAATGAATGAATGAGCTAAAGAATCAGTTGAATGAATGAGTTAGAATAGTTCAGCATGCCCTTGGGGTCAAGTGGTTGGGTCTGGGAGGATACACAGGGCAGGTACATCTGAGCTTCTACCTGTGTGGCCTAGGTGAGAATGTGGCAGGCAGGCTCAGGGACGTAACTTCTTATTGGGGTCCCTGGTGGGCCTAGCCTTGCAGGATCAAGGCAAGGCGCCCGCCACTCCTGTGGGCTGTTATTCATTAATCTCCCATTTTTACCGAGTCTCTTCACCCATCAGCCAGAGCTTCCCATAAAGACTGGGGACTGGACAGGCCCAGAGCTGACAGACTTACAGGCACATCAAGAGATGGTGCCCCGCTGCCAGGCACCTCAGATGGAAGGTCCTGGAAATGGTTGAGCAACTGGGCCTGTTTTTGTCCTCTCACAGAAAGCTAGCTCCTGGGTGTGCTGAGTGGTACCGCGCGCACGTGTATGTGTGTGTGTGTGTGTCTGTGTGTGTGTGTGTGTGCGTGCATATGCATGTGTGCATGTGTGCATGTGTGCATGGCAAGCCTATAGGCCAAGCAGCCTGTATATGTTCCTGAGTATGGGGTTGTGAGGCATGGATTCCTGTCTACTAGTGGCGTGCTCTGGTAGGGGGGTCATGTGTGAGTGGGGTGTACATGTATATAGGAGGTTATACCTGTGTGTGGTGTATGTATTCATGCTTATGTGTGGGTATATATTCATGCTTGTGTGGGGGTGTATATTAGTTCATTTGTGGGGGTGTTTGTCTGTGTGTAAGGGTGCAAGTAGGGAGTGTGTGTGTGTTGGGGTGCCTGTGTGTAGAGATGTGTTTCTGTGGGGGAAGTGTGCATGTGTGCCTATAGGGATCTGTATGTGTGGGATACATGTGCCATATGTCATGTGTGCACATGTGTCAGATGTATATTTGTGCGTGTGGCTGTATGTTTCTGTGGAGGTGTGCTTATGTGGAATATATTATGGGGTTTGTACATGTGTGTGAGGTGTGGTTGTGAGGGGGTGCGTGTGTGGGGTGTGGTTGCAGAAATGTGTGTGCCTTTGTGGGGTGTTGTAGGGGTGTGTGAATGTGTGGGGTGGTTGTAGGGGAGTGTGTTTATGGGTGTGTGTGAATGTGTGTGGGGTGGTTGTAGAGGAGTATGTCTATGGGGGCTGTGGTTGTAGGGGTGTGTGTCTGTGGGGGCTGTGGTTGTAAGGGTGTGTGGTTGTAGGGGTGTGTGTCTGTGTGGGGTGCATGTGGGAGGTGTTGTGTGGTGGCGGCGATGACTCTTGTGGTCTGGGATAGAAGTAGTGGGAGCAGACAGACTGACAGGGACTTGGGATAATGAATGGCCTTGGAAGGAGGCCCACCTGCATCAGACACTCTGGCAGATTCTGTACTCGGCGTCTGCCTGGCTCCTGGCAGAGGAGGCCAGGTGAAGGGCTGGGGAGACCCGGGACACTCTAGGCTTCTCCTCCCTTCTCCTCCCCTCTCCTCCCCTCCCCTCCATGCTGGGACCACAGGTGTGGCCTGGAAGGTGACCTCTCCAACATAACTGTCCATAGCCAGCCCCATCCTAGGGGCTGATAAATACTGCATCCAGATCCCTTTACCCTGGACTGATAGAGTAGCAGCCAGACCAGGGACAGAGCATCTGCCTTTCACTTTGGTGGAGGGGTCCTAATGGTGGTGGATTCCAGCTGCACTTGCAAGAACCCCTTGTGTTCAGGAGGGTGCTCACCGTCTTTCTGCCTGTGTTTGCCCCGCCTCCCCCCTGCTCTTTCCCCCTGCTCTTTCCCCCTGCTCTTGCTTTGTGGTCTTAGGCAAGTCACCAAACCTCTCTGGTCTCTTTCCTCAGAATGATCCTTTCTTACCAGTGTAGGGACCTCTCCGAGCCCCTCCCATGCCCAGGCACCAGCAGCCTTGGGGGTGGGGGGTGGGCTCTTGGCTTCTTGGGAAGTGATGAGCAGTTTAGAAATGTGGGTATGTGCTGTCACTATTTTAACTGTTCTGTAGCTTGTGTGTGAAGGACTGAAAACTGCGTGATAGCGACCAGGGAAACTGAGGCCCGGGCCTAGAGCCCTGAATGTTCCTTCTTTACAGAATCCTGGGGCCGGGCCAGGAATGAAGCACGATCCCTAAGCTGTTGGCTCCACTTGCCCTTGACCCTGAGAGGAGATGGGAGAGGCTGAAGATGCCAGCCCCGCCCCCCTTCGCAGCTGCCTCGGAGGCCTGGAGCCTGGCGTCTGGACCAGGGAGGCCCCAGAGCCACTTCAAATCTGGCCCAGCTGGGGGATTAGAGGCATCTGGCTCAGTTACACCACAGAAACAAAGGTGGCTGCAGCCTTTATCTAGGGGAAGTGGGGGGGTTGCCCGTGGGCCTTGCGGGGGACCTAGACAGACCTCGGACATGCACCTAGCTGGCCCCATGCACTCCAGGTCCCCAAGAGGTAACCACACACCTCAGGAAGGGGGCATGCAAGGAGAGGTAGGGACAGGATGGGGCCTCTGCTCGCAGCTGGCTCTGCTGGAAGAATAGGGACACCCCCACCTCCCCAGGCCAGGAAACATCCAATAAAACAGTCTTCCTCGGCCCACCCCGCCCTCCTGATTGCAAAGGGCGTGGTCTTGAGAGAGGAGGGGCGTGGTCCCACATCAGCCAAGGCCAAGGCCGTGGGGTGCGGTTCTGGGCGTGGGCAGCCCCCTGGCCCTCTCCCAGACCACGCCCCGACCACGCCCCTTCCCCAGCGCCGTGCCAGGCGTTGAGGCGCCGCCGGTGCGCGGCTTGCTGGAGCCAGGCGCTGACCTTATTAGCGCGGGGCAGCTGCTTGTGAGGCACATCTGGCGGCGCTGGCCTGGCGCTACCTTCCAGGAATGCTGGCAGCATCTGGGGCCGCTCCTGGGGCCGCCGGCGCCCCCTCCGGCGCCGGCCCGGGCCACGGCCCCCGGATTTCCCGGCCCCTCCCGGCTCTTCTTGGCCTGGGGCCTGCCAGGGGCTGGGCCTGCAAGAGGGCTACTCTCCCTGGATGCTTCAAGACTCCCCCCTCCCCCCGCCCCGGGAACCCCGTAGCAGATAGTGGGGAAACTGAGGCTTGGGAGGGAGACAGTACCTGATCAGTGGCTTCTTGTCACCGGCATATCCTATGCATAGCTCCTTGAGGATATGTTCTGGCCCAGGGCAGAGCAATGATGAAGAAAGGAAGAAGCGTGACCCACACCCACCAACCTCACCAGGGACTCGGGAGGCCACCATCTGTGTTCCTGGACCAGACCCTGTTCCTTCCTAGCTATATGACTTGGCCCTGTGAGCTCACTGAGCCCAGACCCTGTCCCTTACTAGCTGTGTGACCTGGTTCCCTGATCTTACCTCCCAGGGTCTGAAAGCATCCCTGGTTGGAAGAGCAGCCTCTGGGTGAGAATGGAGTACAACAGAGAGGCTTCCGAGGCCAGGGCTTTGGGCCAGGCAAGAAGAGCAAGACAGCTACAGTGTTTCAGAGATACCACTGAGTCAGGGAGCCCCACGGCGCTTAGTCACCAGAACCACTTGTGGAAGCCAGAACTTTGGTGTGGGACAGCGGAATACTTGAAGGTTTAGGAGGCGACTTGCTGCGGAGGGCTCAGGCTCTTTTGGCCTTGAGACCCCAAGGGTGCGCCTACCCTGTAGCTTTAACTACGCGTTACTAAGATCTGGAATACTGAGAACCCCCTACTCTACTTGGGGGTCCTGAAGTGTCTCTGCCCGCCTCCCGACAGACTTTTCTGCTGACTGCCTGAAAGAGCAGTCACTAGGCCCTGGGAAGACAGCGCAGGTCGAGGTATAGCGGAGCTGGTGCTGCCCGCTGCACACTGTAGGGCTGTCTCTGAAGCTGAAGGGTGGGTAAGGTTGGACTCCTAGGAAGGGAGATGGGAAAGAACACTAAGGTGTTCAAAGGCTCGCCTGTAAGGGCAGGAGTGTTGTGTTTAGGTACTGGGGAGCCATCACAATTGAGAAAGTCAAGAATGGGGGTCAGTGGTTTGCCTACTTCTCCAGCCCAAGTGCCTTGTGGGTAGGAACTCCTGCTGTTACTCAAAGGCATGGGTAGATCCTCTAAATAGTCTAAGGGCCAAAGTTCTCTCCCTGGCCAGACCTTAGAGAACTGGCTGTGACCACCTGGCCAGGGAAAGATGGGGTAGGTGGTAGAATTAAGCCCGGGAGCGTTCCTTGCCAGGTCGGGGGCCAGGGGACACTAGCTTGCTGTGCCCTCCCTCCCAAGGCCTCCCGCCAGCATCTGCTGCCTGCTTCCTCCCACCCCCAACCGTTGTTTGTTTTTCTTCCAGAACGTTCCGCCTCCCACCCAGGCAGGCATCCAAGCAGGGGTAGCGTTCAGCAGACACCCACCCTCCACATGCTGATGTCTCTGCATTTGGGGGTTGGGGGACTATCAGCCTTAGCCATGCTCCGTGATGGGGATAGCAGAGTAAAGAGAGCCCGTGTCCCCCTGCCACGGTCCTTCTGTCCCATTGTCTCCAGCTATACCTATTTCCCTTTGTCCTATGGAGGAGCCATAGAGATGTGGTTGGCCTGAGGCAGGGAGGCCTCAACGACAGTCTATTGTCCCTGGTAGCGAAGTATGGGTCAGACTGGACCTACAGCAGGGCGAGCATGGGCTCCCAGCTGACATCATCTGCCCCACTGGTGACCACTAACCCCTTCCCCTCCTCTCTTCTTCAGGCCGATACCTCTCATGGGCATCTTCTCTGGTCCTCCAAGGGTGCTGATTACTATCTGACTCTGTGTGTGTGTGTGTGTGTGTGTGTGTGTGTGTGTGTGTGTGTGTGAGTGTTTGCACATAGAGGCCAGAGGTGGTCATCTTTGAGTGGTGTTCTTCAGGTTCTATCTGTGTTTTTATGAGGCAGGGTCTAACTAGGAGCTGGGGTCCACAGGTTAGACAAGGCTGGCTGGCCAGCAAAGCCCAGGGAGCTGTTTGTCTCTTCTTCCTCAGTTCTGGAATTACAAGCATAAGCTACTGCTCCCGGCCATTTACTGGAGTCTAGAGATTGAACTTGGGTCCTCATGCTGACGTAGTAAATACTTCACTGATGCAACCATTTCTGTGCCCCTGCAGCTAGTTTCTCCAAGCCTTTGGTGGCTGTATGTGTATGTGGAGAACACACGCTGTCTTTTGGGAACCCACTCTGGGAGCCCCACAATGTGTGGAAGACAGAGAATTCCTCTAGGAGTTCCTGAAGCAGGCAACAGATCCCTGTCTGTGTCCCCCACGGTTCGCATGAACTGTCACATTGCTGGTGTGACAGGCCTAGCCTGTGCCTGTGCTTTCTTGCCCAGCCTGAGGAAAGGTATGTCGTCTCTGTACTCACCAGCTGTACCGGAGACCCAACCACACTGGGCGGAACTGTGTATATATACTAGGGGGCTGCTATGTGAGACTTCCCCGGCTCTGCCTATGCCTTAGCCTCACACACTGGGGCCAAGAAAGTGCCAGATTTCACAGGGCTTGGATCTCAGAGTGAATTGGCCTGAGGCTCTAATGTGAGCCATACTGGGTTATGACATCCATTCTGGAGCGTCCCTGACACCTGTGGATGGAGGTGACAGCAGGTGTCACGTGGCCAAGCAGTACAGTGTCCAGGGCTGGAATATGGAACCCGGCTGTCTGTCAGATGATGATGTCACTGTTCCTACTGTGCTGCATTGAGTATCCCTGGGGTCAGATGGTCCTTTCATACATATGTCAACTTAGTTTAAAAGTCGAGTGTCCTAGGGAAGAGACCACTGTAAAGATGCTTCATAGACACCGAGTCTGTATGAGGACAGAAATGTCATTGAGTGTGACTGGTTGGTGGAATGTGTCATCTCTGGGTGCAGTGGGCCAGCAGGACGTGTCCCCTCTCTGGCTGCTCCTCACTCTAGGATTCTGACGGCTGGGTGGGAGAGACCTAGTGAGTGACTGAAAGCACCTTTCAGGTGCCTGCACTTCCTGTTGCTGCTCGGACAGGCACCCTCACCCGGAGAGCCTACTAGCAAATACATTTGCTGTCTTTCACTTCTGGGAGTGCCCAGAGGTGCTGCTGGGCTGCAGTCACAGTGTGGGCAGGGCTGGGATCCAGAACATGGGCTCTCGTTCCCTCTTTCTGGCTTCGGAGGCTCCCTGCCCATGAGAGAGGATCATGGAAGGGCAGCAGGGACCTCACAGATGCAGTATTCTTGTGTGGCCCTGTGGAGAGCCTTGCTTATAGTCACGTGGCACCCATGGTGCTCCCATTGGCCCCAGTGCGGCAAGCTGAGCTGGGATGGGAAACGTGGCGGACATGTGACTGACATGTAGCTGACACATGGCTGACGCATGTCTCCGTAGGCACGGGCGCACACACAGGTGTGAGGCACACAGCAGGCGGGAGCAACTCAGAGGGTGACTCCCATCAGCCTAGAACAGTGAGCTCCACAGGGTGACTATTTATACCGTGGGGCTTCGTAAAACCCAGAGCCTCAGTACTCAGCCTCCCAGGAGTCTTTGGTCTGAGAGAAAACATTGCACTGCTGAGGACTGTCTTGATCTCTCCTCCAGAAGCAAGGGTGGCTGGCGGGCGGGGGCTGGCTTTTTCCTGGCTGGGCCTGTCCATCATCAGCTGGAGTTGGGGGTGGGGGGGTGGGAGGAAGCAGGTGCTGGGCAGATCGGGGTCCCGGGCAGTGTGGTCCTGGTTTGACCACATCTGCTGCAGGAAGCAGGGGAGGAGGACTGTCCAGCCTGCAAAGAAGTAGTAGGCACCTGCAGGATCACATTGTGGTAACCTGAGTCGTGGGGGCTCAGCTCTGCCTCTGAGTGGGTCTTGCGGCCAGTTCCTAATTTCACAAAGGATGGTCACAAAAGGCAGTCTCCTCTGGAGTGGCTGTGAGGTCTCTTCCTACCTGGGCTCCTGTTTGGCAAGAGCACCATCACATGACCCTGTTTCTGTATTTATCTCCTCTTCTTTATCACTGGAATCTGTCACCATCAAGGGCTCTTATGTACTGATCAAGGGCAGACCTGCGAGGGTCTGCGGGGGTCACTGAGGCCCAGCCAGCATCATTCGAGGCAGGGAGCTCTTCTTGCCGGGGAGGAGATGGGGCATAGGTGTCCTGCATCACCCTGACTCTGCGCAGCTGAAGTGTGTGTGTCTGGTGCACACAGACTTTCCACACTGACGCTGACTGCCCTACATCCAGACAGGCAGGTATCTGAGAAAGCCCCACTTTGTTTATGGCCTTTGGATGTTGGGGTCCCATCACTTCACTTCTTAAAATTGTTTCACGCTCTTTATCTGTGGAAGAGTCTAAGTTGACCCAGACTGAGGACCTTCCCGAGACAGCAGAAGCTAATCCTAGGTGGAGTGAGGGAATACCTTGAGCTAGTTCATGCCATGCTGCAGTTCCAGACATGAGCTCCAGGTGGCACCAAAACCCAACTCCCA
Organism: Mus minutoides; assembly: GCA_902729485.2. NCBI lineage: Eukaryota > Metazoa > Chordata > Mammalia > Rodentia > Muridae > Mus > Mus minutoides. The sequence goes on along the minus strand of LR749510.1, from coordinate 1,159,864 downwards.
ATCATCTGGGCCTCTAGAGGACTATGTGTATACAAAGCTGGTGTGTGTGTGTGTGTGTGTGTGTGTGTGTGTGTGTGTGTGTGTGAAATGTCACTGTAGGCTAGGATTCTGTGTGCAAGAGGACAAGTGTATCTGTGTGTGAGTTGCAAGGAGCCTGAAGTATGCACATGTCAGCTCTCCATTGCTCAGGGAACTTGAAGGCATGAGGTACCACATAGAATCCATTGTAGGACATTCCAGCTGCAGGGATTCTACATGTGCATTACATACATACATGCGTTACATACATACACATACATACACACATGCACACACACTGACACACATATACACATACACACTGACACACACTCTTATACACAAACACATACATACACACATACACTTACAAATACACATACATATACACACTAAAACACATATAAACAAAGACACGCTCACACACATACATTCACACACGTACATGCACACAAAACATATATACACACAAAGACATGCATACACACAACCATACACACATACATATACACATACATACATACATATACATACATACATACATACACACATACACTTACACATACATATACACACTAAAACACATATATACAAAGACACACACATACATACACACAAAAACATATATACACACAGACATGCATACAGATATACATACACACATATACTCACACAGGCATACACATAAAGACACACATATATACACACACCCACACAAAGACACATATACACAGATATACATACACACATATACTCACATAGACACACACACATAAAGACACACATACATACACACACAAAGACACACAATCACATACAGATATACATACACACTCTGACACACATATGCTCACACAGACATATGCACACATGCACACACACAAACACACAGGCATTCTCTGTGGGAGATATGATCAACAGATACACAGGAACAAGCCATGATTTATGTCCTGGTCACCTAATTACTCCCAGCCATGGAGGAGGGAGCCGTGGAGCTTTGCAGGGCTTGGGGCCTGATATCCCCAAATCCCAGAGGGGCTAGGGGCTGGCGGGGAGGGGGCGGGGGACTCCGGCGCCAGGCTGCTCCACCCCTATTCTCCTTAGAGGCCCCAGATTCCAAGGAGCCTGGAGGGATGGCAGACATCCAGGGGTCCTGGGCTCACAAGCTTATGAACAGGGAACTTTCTGGGAGCAACCTGGGTGTGAGGCCATCACATGCTAGCCCTGGCCAGAGCTGAAGAGGGCAGAGCTCACAAGCCCAGCTCCTACTGCACGGGGCTGCTTTGTCTCTAACAGATAGCGCGCGGGGGGAGCTAAGCAAATGGATGCTACTGTCCTCTCTGACTGACATGTCCCCAGCCCAGGCCTGTCACCTCCCACCTCTGGGCCTTTGAGATTCCGTTTCCCACTGCCTAGAGTGCCGTTCCCAGGGCTGCCATCAGGCACTGGTGACCACTGTGGACTGCTGTTGTCCTTTGTCTCTAACGACAAGAGTCCCCTGTGCCAAAGTCAGCACTGTCTGCCTGCAGTGTGGAAAGCGTGCGGGGGGGTGGGGGGCACATTTGTCCAAATGGACAGACAGATGGACATTGGACAGATGGCAGTGGCGCCCGGGTAAGTGGAGAAGGGGAGGCTGCTGCTTCCAGTGGGCACAAGAGGAGCTGAGACTGAGTGAGCTGGTACCTGAGGCCTGTCTTGGGACCTGGGGATCCTTCTGCCTCTGCCTCTCTTTTTGCCTCTCTCTGCCTCTTTTTCTCTGCCTCTCTGCCTCTCTCTCTCTCTCTCTCTCCCTCTCTCTCTCTCTCTCTCTCTCTGCCTCTCTGCCTCTTTGCCCCCCCTCTGCCTCTCTGCCTTTCTCTCTGCCTCTCTCTCTCTGCCTCTTCGCCTCTCTCTCTGCCTGCCTCCCTCCCTCTCTCTCTCTGCCTCTCTCTCTCTCTCTCTCTGCCTCTCTCTGCCTCTCTCTGCCTCTGCCTCTTTCTGCCTCTCTGCCTCTCCCCAACTTGGTTCAGGTACCTGTATCCTGATATAAACCCACCAGCCAAGCACCTGCATGTACTGGGGTTCAGAAGTGTGGGACTGACTGTGGGTCTCCAGCTCGTGGCCTCAGAGCCCTGCCTAGGCCTCTCCTTGTCCGCTTTGACCTTAGAGGAGACTCAGGCCTAATGAAGCTGATCCATAGTCTCCAATGGAGACACCTAGACCAGAGCTGTGTGGCAGGTGGCTGTGCACCCAGAGAGGCTCTGTCTGCAGGCTTCTCCAGAGGAGCCTCTCCTCTTACTAGCAGCAGAGATGAGCCACCAGCCTGTAGGGTTGCGGGTGAGCATAGCGTCAGAGGTCTCGTGTGGAGCCCTGAAGCTCTCCCTAGCTGAGGCCTGGGGCTGAGCATAGCTCATTTCCTAAGGCAGCAAGGCAGGAAGGCCTGGACTCTGAGTCGCTGCTGCTGCTGCTGCTGCTGTTCTCCCTCCTCCTCTTCTTCCATCTCCCCACCTCTCTTCCCCCCCTTCTCCCCTCCCATTTATCTACCCTCTGATTCCATCTCCTCCCATCTCCCCTATTTCCCCATCTCCATCTACCCCCCCTTCCCTGTCTCTCTGTCTCACCCTCTCCGTGTGTCCTACATCTTTAATGTTTCTGTCTCAGTGTCTACAGATCGCCGTTAGCCTCCCTAGCTGTCTCTGTCTCTTTCTCTCCTCTTCCCTCCTTCCCGCTTCTCCTCCACGCTCCCGCCTCGCTCTCCGAGCAGCTGTTCCTAATAGACTGTTAATGACAGTACAGTGGGTGGAAGGCAGCATCCTGGGGGAGCCGCCATGATCTGTGTAATTGGTCTCAAAGGAGACAGAAGTGTCTAATATTTACACACCAGCATTAGTCCTTCGGGAACCTCGTCTTGGCTGGAACCTTGCAGGGAATGCGCCAATGCCGGGTCCCATCACCCCATCCCTTGCTTGCTCTGAAGGGCTTTAGTTAAGGACCCAGCTTCTCTCTTTGGGTGCAGAGTTATTGTCAGGAGTGTTTTGATCTGGTGGCCAGCCGGGCAGTGTCCTTTCCAGTTAGAGCCATCAGGGGTATTTGCAGAAGACCCCAAGGAAAGAGTCTGAAGGAGCCAGCTCCCTGGTGAGGTCTGGGTATCTGGATGCTGCCCATGCAGAGTCAATATAGCCCTTGTTTTGCTTAGCTAGCAGGAGGTACAACTGGGAGATACTGTCTTCCTCAGGCTGTAGGCTAGCTGCCTCCTCATGGCCAGCGGCTGGCTATACCATACCAAGAGGAACAGAACTGTGTTCATGGCTCAAGTCTCCCCTCCCACAACCTGATCATTTCTCTGGGTGCCAGGGGCTGTAAGCACTCCCAGGCATGGAAAGGGTGGGGTCAGAGAGAGAGGTGGGACCCAGGAGGGGCGGAGCTGCAGGAGGAGAGAGAGCACAGGGCCACTGCCCAGCTACACTCAGGCTTCCTTAATACTATCAAACCTTTCCCAACCCCCTCACCTAGTGCTGGCAGTATCCTCTACAGTGCTTCCTTTGCACGTGTGTTCCAGCTCCACCTGGGGCAACCACAGAGCACAGGGTGTCTCCAGGTCTCCTGTTAGGCTGGGCAGGTGTGTGTGTGTGTGTGTGTGTGTGTGTGTGTGTGTGTGTGTGTGTGTGTGTGTGTGTGTGTGTGTGTGTAGGAGCCCAGATGCCTATTGAGAGCAGACCAGGCTTTCACCTCCCTTGCTTCCTATGGAAACAGAGCCCTGCCAGCACCTTCCCGTGTCTCTGATCATAAAAACAATACGTGCAGTCTCCCGTCGGCTTTATAATTCAGCATGCTCCCGTGTGGGGGGCTGGCATTTGTAAGAGCAGCTGTAAGTGGGGTTTTTCTTTCTTCCTTTTTTTTTCTCCCCTCTATGACAGCCTTATTGAGATATAACTCACAGATCACGCAAGCCACCCACTCAGTGTATTCAATTGAGAATATTCACAACATGGTGCACCCATCACCAGTTTAATTCCAAAACGTTCCCGCTGTCCTCCAGAACCCAACCAATCCTGTCTCCTGAAAGGCTGTCCCCACCCCTCCCTCCCCAGCCCTGGCAGCTGTAGCCCACTGCCTCTGATGTTACCTGCTCTAGGAAGTCCTTGTCAGGGCTGTCACACTGTGTGTGTGTGTGTGTGTGTGTGTGTGTGTGTTCATCCTTCATGTCAGGTTTCTGCCACTGAACATCAGGTATCCAGGTGTCACCCATATGGAAGTTCCATCCATCGTGGCTGAATAGAATTTAGCCATGTGACCTGCTCAGTTTGCTTTTCCACCTAGCCTGTTGGGGGTGGGGTGGCGTTTCACGTGGGCTTTTGTGAGTGGCATGGCTGTGAGCTGCCGGCGTAGACTTGTGTGTATGTATGTATATATGTATGTATGTATATATGTACGCGTTTCCTTCTCTCTAACACACACATGGAATATGTCACAGCTGCCCATTCTAGCCATCCTAGGCCCTTGCGGTTGTCCTTCTGAAGGGCCACACAGCCTGTCACTTCAGGGAAGGACACTTGCCTGTTTTGTCTGCCATCACCTCTCAGCCACCAGTACGACACTTGACAACGGAATGGGTACTCAGGAGACATGGGGTGAGTGACCCAGCCTGTGGTCAGCCTCACGACCCCCTACACAGCAAGGTTGGTTCCTGCTGGATGTGGCACCTGTCACCTGTGCCAGCAAGAGGCAGATATTTCTGCTCTGTGCCATTGGGCTGGGCAGATGCCAAGGCCTAAGGTCACCCAGCCAGAGGCAGGAGACAGGCCCTTCAGCACTGGTCCGCTTCTCCAAACACTGATGGGCCAGAGGAGGATAACCCTGAGAGGGTATGAGTCAGGCTGGTCTTGTCTGCTGGGAGGTCTGCGGACCTTTCCTCCCGGGACCTGTACCTAGGAGACACAGTGGTTGCCTAGTGGGCCGGCATAGACATTGTCTCATCTCCTCCTGCCCAGTTCCCTGACTCCATCCTCCTGGGAGGTGTTCTCACCCCTGTGGCTTCTGTAGGACCCCTACCCTGTCCTCTGGACTCAGAGGCACCAGGTCATGAGACATAGGTTAGGACTGCTGTTGACTCTTTTAAAAGTGAGGACACTGAGGCCTAGATCTCCATCTCCATCTCCATCTCCATCTCCCTTTCTCTCTCTCTCTCTCTCTCTTTCTCTCTCTCTCCCTCTCTTTCTCTCTCTTTTTCTCTCTGACGGTCCTCTATCGTCTGAGCTACATGCACTGAATGACTGAAACCAGATTCAGACCTTTTCTTTTTTTCTTTTCTTTAAGAAAACAAAAACAGAAACAGGGTCTTATATAAACTAGACCGATCTCAAACTCACTATGTAGCTGAGAATGACCTTGACCTCTTGACCCTCTTGCCTCCACCTCGAGAGTGTGGAGATTTCAGATGTGCACGGCCACACCTGGTTGTGTGTGCTGGACAGCCACTGTGCCTGCTAAGCCACATCCCCAACCCTGGCATTGTTAATATTCCTCCTTCAAGGTGTGAAGCTGTAGACAGCAGTTCTCAACCTGTGGGTCACCGGTGGCCCGAGACCATACTGCATATCCAATATCTACATTATGGATTGATTGTTTTTGAGACAGGGTTTCTCTGTGTAGCCTTAGCTGCCCTGGAACTCTCTCTGTAGACCAAACTGACTTTGAACTCTGAGAGATCCACCTGCCTCTGCCTCCTGAGTGCTGGGGTTAAATGTGTGTGCACCGTCAACACCCAGCTTATGTTATGACTCATACCAGTAGCACAATTACAGTCATCAAGGAACAATGAATGAATTTTATGGTTGGGGTGGGGGGCGTGTCACCATCTCATAGAGAACTGTCTAGAAAGGGTTGCAGCATTAGGAAGGCTAGAATTCTGCTTTAGAAAGTTCTCTTCTCTGCCACTTAAAGCCTTGTCTTGGCCAGGCTCTCTCTGGCTTATGAGACCCACCTCTGTTCTGTTTCCCCCTTACCCTTGGGCAAACCCCAAGCCTGCCTGTGGATTCCAAGGCTCTGCAGAACCCAGTTTGGGAAGATTGCCAGTGATAGGCCAAGGGTCCCCACATGACCTGACGGTTTTGATGAGTGTGGGATAGGAAGGGCTCATGAAGCTCTGTGGCCATGGGGGTCATTCTGCAGAGCTGTGTCCCAGCCACAGCCCTCCCCTTCCCAAGTGACAGACATAACAGGAGCAGGGGATGCCATGGGCCCCAGAGCCCCCTGCACGCTGTGCACCTCTAACTCTGTGCTCGTCCTCTCTGAGCCTCAGTCAATGTCGCTTATGACTATGACGTGGTCTCCCAGGCCACTTCCTTTGCAGGGACTTGGTAGAGCAGATGCTGCACAGAGTGGGGATAGGTGACACCCTAGCCTCCGTCCCCAGATGCTCTTTGCTACAGTGAGGAGGCTCCAGGCAGAGGCCTGCTTCCGCCAGCAGGCTGTACCAAGCACCGGGGATGCCGTGGCGGGTGAGCGTATGGTGAGCATATGCTCTAGGAACATGCTGCCCACGGAGGCCCAGGCCTGCCTGATCTGTATGCTCCTCTGTTCTTCCTAGAGTCACTCTGTCCCCATTTGGGAACTACTGGGGCCTCAGGGTGACAGGATGTGCCCAGCTGCCCACTAGATGGCGCTGTCCCCTGTGGACCTGGCAGAAGTTCAGCACTCCATGATGCTGGGACTTGGGATGGAGTCTTGGGTCAGGGCTGCTGCCGCCTCTGCTGTCTGCAGTACCTACTGAGTGCTTCATTTCATGCAATAGGGACAAATGGGGACCAGTCCACGAGGCTGGGAGCCAAAGTCAAGAATGGCCTGGTGTGGTGGCACGTGCCTTTAATCCCAGCACTTGGGAGGCAGAGGCAGGCAGATTTCTGAGTTCAATGCCAGCCTGGTCTACAGAGTCAGTTCCAGGACAGCCAGGGCTACACAGAGAAACATGTCTCAAAAAAGCCAAAGCCAAAAAAAAAAAAAAAAAAAGAATGGCCTGGTGTACATTTGCCACCAGAGGGCGTCCAGGCTGTGAGAACTCTGGAAGGGTTCCTACTGATAACAGAGTTCCAGAGCCCTTAGGAGGGGAAGGGAGGGTGCTCCTTGCTGAAGGCTCTGCTGAGCACAGGCCTACAGTGAGTGGAGGCCAGCTGGCCCCGGATCTGTCAATCAAGCCAGAGTGCAGCATAAGGTTGCAGTGAAGACTAGATCCGGGGTGAGCATGGGCCAGTTTTCCATGGTGGGTGGGGCATAGAGGATGAGGAGATGGAGGTGGCTGTGGGTGCTTCTGTACCATCACCCTTACACTGCCTACTACAAGCCAGGCCTTAGCTCACCAGCTAACCACCCTGCTACACGCTACATCTTCCATGGGGTTCAAGAAGTCGGGTTAATTGGTTTGGGTCACAAGGAGCAAGATGATGCCCTGGGTGCCCATTGAGGCTCTCCCCTCCTAGCTCTGAGGACTCACCATTCTCTTCCTGGAATTTTGTCTGGGCTGCCTGTGCCAACACCACTGTAGGCCCGGATCCCTGCAGAGGTGGCTCTTTTAGCTTCTCAGGCTCGGCCCTGAACATAGTGGGTCCTCAGAATGGTGGCCACATAGGAAACTCCAGGCCCTCAGAGTCGGAGTTGTGAATCGTGTGCATCAAGATCACAGTTCTGAATTGTCACCAGCCAGGGAAGCCGTGCCTTGAGGTCACCTCGTTCTTGCATCATCCCCAGCCTGTTTGTTCTGGTTCTAAGTCAGCCATAGAACAGATGACAGAAGAAACCGCTACTCAGGCAGGTGGGAGGGTCAGATGCTGTGTGGTCAGAGAATCTGGGGCTGAGGGCCTGGTTGGGGACCATAGGTCTAGCCAGGGGGACAAGCCTAACAGGGGATCTGGTCTGGAGGGGGTGGGAGATGAGCTTGTCTGGGCCCTGGGCCTGGCCCTAGAGCCAGTTACATTCATGGCACACACTATGACCTTGTCACACACAATGGCTGCCAAGACCAAGGGAGGGGACCATCCAGTCACAGCTGGAGGTAGCGGGGCATCTGGCTTGCTCTGCTCATCAGACTGTGCACCGTGAGCTGAGTCCCGTGTCCCCTGTTAACCCCGGGCTGGGTGAGGGGAGGGTGGGAGCAGCCTGCCCCTGCAGCAGCTCTCCAGGGCCCCGCTGCCTTAGATCCGACACCGAGCAGATGGGCAGAGAGAGCGGGAGAGGCTGCAACAGTTGGTGGCTGCCAGCTCCCAGCGCAGCGGGAGTGAGAAGCCAGCCGGGATGGAGGGAGTGGCAGAAGCCCAGGCTCCTGTCAGCACCTCCCGAGGGCCTCTCAGCCCTTCCAGAGACCTGAGAGCCAAAGACCGGAAGGTCTAGCACAGTGTACACTGGTGGGCGGAGGCCCACTGACCTGAGGACAGCCCTCCTAGCCTTGGTCTCCTCCAGGGCTGGCATGATACCAACATTGCTTTTCTATCTCGTGTGACCTCAGGCTAGTCTCTGAGCTTCTCTGTTCCCCTCCCCCCACCCAAAAGTTTTTTTTTTTTTTTTTTTTAAAAAAGGCACCACCAACCTCCTTACAAACACTCCGGGACTGCCGGGGCTTATCTTGGTGAAGGCTCTCAAAGGCAGAGGGTGTCACAGGTAAAACATGATAGTAGGCTTCTCCTGGGAGGGAGATCTGTCACCTCTACGGGCCTAGGACAGCTGGCTTCAAGGAGAGAAACAGCCCACAGTTGGGTCCACTTCTGCATCGTCCACAGTGCCTCTCTGCAGCCTGGAACCTGCAGGAATGCTGTGTACCTGGAGGAGCTTGCCAGCCCAACTGCACCTCTGTGTGCCCACCACAGGGCACTTATCGGCCCACCTGTGTGCTCAGCCCCAGCCTCTGTCTGCCACTCACCCTCCTCTGACCTCAGGGCAGGCTCACACCAGTCGATAAGGTTTTTCTTCTCAAGAGATTCCGGTCAGCAGAGGTCTCCAGCCACTGTGTGGCCCTGAGAGTTTATTTAAAATCTTTAGGACTGTTTGCAGTGCTAAGAGCTGGAGCCAAGGTATCACTGTGCTAGGCAAGCACCGCTCTGCTTAAATGACACGCGATGGCAAACCTCAGATCTGAGTTGTACCACTGAGTTTCAAGTGCCCTGTATCCACGGGTGGCTGGCTGGTGGCGGCAGCAGCTGCTGGGTTGGATAGTGCTGATCTAGAACATTCTGCTGTTAATGGGTGCTCTACTGGCTGGCTCTGCTCTTGGGCATGTCGGTCTTTAGCGTGGGCAGGACATGGGAGATCAGCGATACAATGCAGGTAGTTTCTATGTTAGTTTTAGAGTTTGAAAAGAATGTTCTGGAACAGACTGTGCTGGGAGCTTATTTGTAGCTTTAAAAAAAACAGGTCTCAGACACAGAGCACATGATGTGACTGGTTTTGTATGCATTTGTAAGTCAGTTAGTGTACTGGCTGCTTTGGTGTGTCAACTTGACACAAGCTGGAGTTATCACAGAGAAAGGAGCCTCCCTTGAGAAAATGCCTCTGTGAGATCCAACTGTAAGGCATTTTCTCAACTAGTGATCAAGGGGGTACCTTGTGTGTGGTACTATCCCTGGGCAGGTGGTCTTGGGTTCTATGGGAGAGCAAGCTGAGCAAGCCCGTAACATCCCTTCATGGCCTCTGCATCAGCTCCTGCTCCCTGACCTGTTTGAGTTCCAGTCCTGACTTCCTTTGGTGATGAACAGCAGTGTGGAAGTATAAGCTGAATAAACCCTTTCCTCCCCAACTTGCTTCTTGGTCACAGTGTTTGTGCAGGAATCGAAACCCTGACCAAGACAGTAAGTCTTAAAAGATGAACAAAATGGCGTCCCAGGTAAGCATCTTGAGACTGTCCTCATCAATAGAGAAGAGGAGCCTGGAGTCAGGTCCTTTCCTTAAAATGTCAGGAGCTGTCCTCTCCAGCCCCAGCTGGGCAGGGTAGCCATGAGTGCCTGGGGAATTGTGGGCCCTCCTCTCCTCCTGTGCCTCCTTTGCTTGGTTACAGAGCAGATGAAGTGAGGGCCTTAACTGAGGAGCTGGGTGCAGTGTACATGGGGTACCAGGGAGGCCTGGCCAGGAGCGAGGACTGCCTCAGCTACTTTAGGGAAGGGCAGAGAGACAGAGGTGGGCTGTAAGCTTGTTCCCTGGTCTCCCAAAGACTCCACTTTGCTGACCTGCAGTGGAATGCCTGTGGCAGGAGCAGGGTCGTTGCTGTGGCCAACAGTTTCCTGCCATGATGACCTTGGAGATGGGCACTGGATTCTTGAGTGGCTTCAGGTGACAAGGAAGGGCTCCTCCGTGGCCGCTTCTTGGGCCACATGCCAGAAGGTAGAGCCTCCTGAGGCTCCATGAAAGGCTAGTCGGGGAGCCTCTTTGTCCCCCATTCCTTAGAGTGGCCCTCACCAAGGAAGACTGGCCCTATAGGTAAAGAAGTGGGTTAGGCACCTTGGCTTCCAAGTAGGGAGGGATCCTAAGCCAACTCTTTCTCAACAAGGGGGCAGCTGAGGGCCGACCCTGGGGACAAAGGTAAAGTCACCCCACTTGGGTGACTGCCCTGTGGGGGCCCCATACTGCCCTGTAAGCACCTGTAACACTCATGGGCCTGAGTCCCAACCCCACGTGTCCTGTGCCCAGCTGCCTGATCCTCTCCCGGAGGAACCCACGCCTGCTGCTCATGCCCCCTCAACTCCTGCCAGCTGGCTGCTGTGTTGTTGCCATGGTGATCTTTGAGAATGTCAGTGGGTGCAGGTTCTCTTCATCTCTACAGGCCAGAGCCTCTTGTGGGAGGCCCTTGGGTTGCCAGGCAGACAGAGAACTGTCAGAGGGTCAGAGATCCTAAGGCTCTGGAGCCCAGGCTGACTCTTGATTTGCTCTGGGGGACTGCCAGGGCTCAGGGCCAAGAATGGAGGGGCAGGCGGCCAAGGAGTGGCCCTGGGAGCCAGGCCGTAGACCAGTGAGCAGCAGCAACTGGGAACAGGGTGCCTGGGTAGCTAGGTTATCTTAGGGGAGGGACTCCAGGACACTCTTCTGAGCAGCCTCACTGTGTGCTTAGCCTGCCCTACTATGAGCTGCGCTTTGTTCTACTGTGTGTACTGTTCTGCCAAACTGTCTGGTACAGAGTTACAGAGTCCCACAACTAAAGGCTGCAGTGTCTCTAGTGTGAAGAGACACAGATCTAACAGCAACCAGTGAGGCACAGAGAGGGCAAGCAACTGGCTTGGTGCTGCAGAAAAGAAAGAGCCTCGTCTAGGGCTGTCTGGCTGAGGAAGCATCTGGCGTGGTCATCGTAGGATGAACAGCTACAGGGCATAGATAGGATGCTGGGCTGTGTGATCCTGCTAGAAGCCTACGTGGGTCCCACAGGGAATCCAGAGGTGGGCTGGGGGTGACTCCAGCTCCCTATTGCATATATAGTGACTGTCACCAGTGAAGGTGGCAGGAGACCAGAGATGGCGAACCCCTGTAAGCACAGGACCAGGCTTCAGGAAGGGATAGGCAAAGCTGCTTTATCAGAGATGTGCCTGCAGAGGTTGAACGTCTTCCCACGCTGGGGCCCACCCGAGGAAGAACCAAGGCAGCCCTCTGCCCCTCCAGGAGCACATGGGGCTGGAACAGTCTTCTCATGGGTAGTCCCTCACTCTGATCACATGTGGGCCTTGTGGTCCCTCACTCTGATCACATGTGGCTGTAACCTTAGAGACCTTGATTCTCAAGTCAAGCAGATCAACTCACCGGGCTCCTCCAGAAGGGGCGGGTTTCCACAGCAACGGGGTAACTAACTCACAGGGCCTTTGTGGTCTCCAGGGAGCTGCCTGGGTGCCGGATACGAGCCTGTTCTCTATGATCTGCTTATCCAGTGTGTGCTTCAAAGCCCTGTCCTGACATCCTGTGGTCACAGGGACCCAGGGCTATGGGGTTTCTGTGTCTGTTTATCTCAGGAGCATCTGTGATCAGGCTTCCTGCTGCAAAAATGAAAAGGAGGTGAGGCCTAGCCTGCATCCTCTGGGAGAATCAGCCAAGGGTAAACATAGCCTGGGGTATCCACCTGAGAAGTCACTCTTGCTGAAGATTCCTGATGCCCGAATAGTAACAGTCACCTCCTCCCCTTTATAGGTTGGTATACTGAGGCTCGACAAGTGAGAGACCTGCCCATGGTCTCATAGCTGGGGCAGAAACAGGAACTCCAGAGCCACTGTGCCCCCTACTTCTCACTGTCACTCAGAAGAGCCCAGTGCAGAGTCTGAAACAACTGGCAGAGGCTAATTGTGCTTTGTGGCTCTCCTGTGTCTGCCCTTCCTGACGAGCGAGTGGCAGACAGGCGTCCTCTGCCTCCACGGGCTGCCCAGCCTCTTGTCAGTGAGCCGTCTTTGAACACAATTCCTTTTATCGCATGGTGACACACGGTGGCAGAGGGTGACCGGGTGAGATTGCTTGGGGGGGGGGGGACAGGCCTGTGCTTCGCTCATGACAGCTAATTAGCGCACGTCTCTGCGCCAGCCTCTGGTGTGGCAGGCTTGTTGATGTGAGGTAGTCTGTAAAGGCCTCTGAGGAAGCAGGCAGTGGCTAGCCAGCTCAGGGCCAGCCCTTCAGACCCTTGTTGGTCAGAGGCCAGCAAGGTCAGATCAGCCAGGGCCTGAACCCCACTGGGCCTGTAAATGGTAGGTTCAAGACCACCAGTTCCTCTGCGATGAGGACAGAGCTGAAAGACCCCAATCCACAGACAGTCCTGAATTTCTGCAGAAGATAAACTTGTATCGGGCCTGGAGCAGCACGCAGCTAAGCACAGAAAACAGGTGTCTGAGGGTCACCAAATCCCAGAGGCCTTGAAGGTCATGTCATACAAGTGAGGAACCACCTGGGCCAAGCCAAGAGGGGTCAACCAGTCTTAGGGTGACAGTGAAGGGCTGGGTCTCTGCACCCACCCCGGCCGTGGCATTTGGAGGCCTCTTTGGGAGGGTTTATAGTGTGAACTCTGACTGTTGAGAATGAGAGATTCCAGGCTGTGGCGCTGGCTCTGAGGGAAGAAGCAGGTGGCTACTGTAGTGAGGTAGACACAGGCCTGTGCCAGGAGCCAGCGGGCCACAGCCCACCTGTGCTAGGAGTTCTTTGAAGGAACTGTTGGCTACCCAGCACCTTGGGGCTGTATGATCCCTTCCTGATCTAACTGAGGTCCCAGGTGTGAGTCACACCATAATGAGGAGCTTACTGGGGAAACTGAGGCCCAAAGAGTGAGGGATGCATGTTAGGGCCGCAGGGAGTTCTCCACCCAGCAGGGAGGGAGCATAGGTGGCAGCTGAGACCCAAGTTCCAGGCTTAGCATTGGCCCCACAATGGCTCCACCCACCCATGGGGCAGGAGGCTCCTGCTGAGAGCTCCCATCTCCTTGTGTTCCCACCATCAAGTGGTATCCGGGTTACGCCCACTTCACAGATGGCAAGACTGTGGTGGGACATGTATCACTGACTGTCACACCAGGGGCAGGAATGATGCTGTCTCCCAATGCTGTCCTCCTGCCCCTTTAAGGAAGAAGGGAGGGGCACCAGCAGGTCCTGGTAGATTAGACACTTTCTGTCTGACTCCTGACCCCCATGGGTGCGTGCATGCATGTGTGTGTGCTTAGAGTCCCTAGGTAAGGACTGGCCTGGATCTGCTGCATATGAGCAGGCTTACAACCAGCTCTGAGCAGTAAGGATCCCAACCCCGCTCTGCCCTGCCGGCACCCTGCCCTGCATCCCCTGCCTGCTTTGAGCATCAAAGCCTGAAGGGTGGCCCTGCTCTCTGCCATGCCCCCCTACCCCCGGCTCTGAGCAGCTGGTTTCTTCCTGCTCAGAGCAGGGCCTGCATCTCCTGGTCAGCTAATTATGTGGAAAATTGGAAGAAATTGCAGAAGCCACGGCGGGAAATGAGGTCAGGGCTGAAGGTTATCAGAGCGGCAACCCTGCCTCTCTCTAGAGGCCTCCCCTTCCCTCAGGCTGAGCTTGCAGTCCCCCTACCCTCCCCACCCCCACCCTCCCCAGCCAGCTTCCAGCTGTCCCCTTCCTCCTCCCCTCTCCCACCATAAAATCCAGAAGGAGAGGGACAGTGGGCCAGCTTCCCCGCCTTGCTCTCCTGAGCTGCTTTTTCCAGCCACCTTCATTGCTACAGGGGTGGGGTCATATGGGGTGTGTGTGTGTGTGTGTGTGTGTGTGTGTGTGTGTGTGTGTGTGGCCAGAGCTGCTTGTACACACATCCAGGCACACATAGGACAGGACAAAGCCAGACGGGCATTCTTAGCCCTGCAGAAGTACTCTCACACCCAGCACCCACATGGACAAACATGTATTGAGTGCCTACTGTGTGCAGGCATTAATTTGCCTTTCTCTCCATCCTTACTGTTCTCTTAAATGCATCTGTGGCTTCCCTGATCCCTTGGTTGTTTCCCTTGCTGAACCAACTCCCGTTCATCCTTCAGAACCCACTCTGGGCAGCCCTTCCCCACATAGCCAGTGCAGTGTGTGGATATATGACTTTCACACATAGAGCAGAGTGGTTATGTATGGACCGTAGGACCTGGGACTGTTAACCTTGGCTAAATGGGCTCCTTGAGCCTCAAAGGATTCTTCGTCTGTAAAAGTGGACAGATAGCAGAAGTGTTGATATCCTTGGGTAGTGGTCAGGTTTCAAGGTGCCGTGTGTGTGTGTGTGTGTGTGTGTGTGTGTGTGTGTGTGTGTGTGTGCGTGCACGTGCTATGGGTGTGTTGTGCAGCATTTGGACCTTGGGCTGTCAAGTCCGGAAGCGTCCCGCTCTGTCCCGCCTCTTCTTGGCCCAGTGGTCTGTACATCTCTGTCCATTTGGTAGCCATGGGTTCCAGGAACCACATGCTCTCCAAGGAGATCTGTGGGTGCCTTCTGCTGGTCCCTGGCATGGGTGTGGCCATGAGTGCACAAAGCCATCCCTGGGAAGCTCAGGCCACCCGTCAGGGACTGCTCACTGTTTCCATAGCCTGCCCCCCTCTGTGGGGTCCTAGTTGGTGGTCCCCTGTCTGGGTCACAAGTGCTCATCTGAACCCATCTCCAAAGCTGAATCAAGTGTGGAGGCAGGAGCATCATCACAGGCTGTCTAGGAGGAGTTGGAGCGCAGCTATCAGGGACTGTGGAGGCCTGGACAGCAGCAGGGCCGCCAATGAGCCTCCCTCTCTGCCCTCCCCTCCCCTGTGGGCTGCTGGCAGTTCCCCTCCCATATGTGTGGTCCTTGTCTGCCTCTCTTGTCAGATCCCACCAGCCATGTCCCTTCTCTTGGGACACTAGGACCCTGACCGACTGACCGATCTACTGTCATAGCTACCCAGACATGGGAGCTATGGGAAGAGATGTAGCTGTGTCTGTCCCTGCCTCTAGTCACTTTGATCCATGAGAGAAGGGGAGGGGCTGTGGGCTCTGCCTGCAGAGAGAGCACAGCCCAGGGCCCTGGAGGCTTTGGAGTCAGAGATCCCTGGGTAACCAGGGCAGGCACAGAGGCCAGGACATGTAGGCATGAGTGCCTGAGGCCTGAGGGAGGCAGCCCATCATATACATACAAACATACATCATGTACATATACATCATATACATACATACATACCTATGTACATACACATCATATACACACATCCTATACATTTACACATATGCATGCATATACATCATATACATACACATATATACAAAAACACATATATCACATATATATGCATATATATATATATATATACATATATACATATGCATTGTTTAACATGGAGTACAGAAAATAAGCAAGCTTTCTTTCCCTCTGTTGACTGATCTAGGTGGTGGCTTCTCTAGGGCTATGTACACCTCCCTAGGGACCTTCCCCTCTTTCTTCTTACCTTGAGGTTTCCAGATGATCTCCCCAGAGCAAAAAGGCAGGGAGCCTTTGTAATTCACTTGTCCTGTTTAGACTGCTGGACAACCCATCATCTGCATGCCTCTGTGTATATGTGTGTGTGTGTATGCCTGTGTTTGTGTGTGTATGTATGCCTCTCTGTGAGTGTATATGCCTGTATGCTTGTGTGATATGCCTCTGTGTGTGTGTGTATACTTGTGTGTGTTTGTATGTGTGTGTGTATGTATGTATGCCTGTGTTTTTGTATATATTTGTGTGTATGCCTGTGTTTTTGTATATGTGTGTGTATGCCTATGTGTTTGTATATGTGTGTATGCTTATGTGTGTATGCCTTTGTGTGTGTGTATGCCTGAATATGTGTGTATATGCCTCTGTGTGTGTATGCCTGTATGTCTGTGTATGCTTGTATACTTGTGTGTATATATGTATATATGCCTCTACGTGTATGTTCCTGGTTTTAGTTGTATGCTTATGTGTTTCTATATGTGTATGTCTGTGTGTATATGCTTGTGTGTGTTTGTGTGTCTTTGTGTATGTATGCTTGTGTGTTTGTGTGTCTATGTATGTCTGTGAGTATGCCTGTGTGTTTGTATGTCTCTCTCTCTCTCTCTCTGTGTCTAGGACTGAATTACCCACTCAACATCTCACTAACCAGCGAGCAGCAGGCTATTTTGGGGGGCTTTGGTCTCTGACGGGTTGGCTCATTTCTCATGACTAATGACTGAGGCTTTAAAAAGGAGAAAGAAAGGGGTACAGCTCAGGGTTCAAACCTGCATCCCCTCTGGAGCCTGGTGTGGCTTCCCTAGGGCTGGTCAAGTGCTCACTAATGCCCTCCCCAGCTTTCTGAGCAGCCCCCAGCTTTCAGCCCTCAGCCTTTGGCTAGCCAAGGCTCCTCAAGGCCAGCGGCTGGTGGTCGGTGTGCCTCTCCCCACCCCTTGCAGCCTTGACTGTCTGAGGGCTCTGCCCCAGTGCGGGCTGGAGCTGCTGTAGTGGAGCTGGCTTTTCCCATTTGCAACCCTCTTCAGACATTTTCAGAATCTGGAAACAATTAAAGCGGCCCAGTGGGGGCTGATTGTACACCGTCAAAGCGCCGGCTGTTGTGTTTGTCAGATTGATGTTGCCCTGGGCTGGCTGCTTTGTTAGCGCTCAGTCCTGCGTGGGGCCTTGAAGGAACCACACACTAGAGGGAGGGGAAAAAAATCCATCTCATAATCCTCAGAGGCGCAACTCCGCCAGCTGGAGACATCATGGCCTCGGGTGTTTCCAGGGTGGGCGAGGCGCTGGAGGAGGGAGAGGGTGGCTTCTAAATGGGCCTGTCTGGTTCCTGAGACAGCCCATCCATTCTGGAGACAGAGGGAGAGATGGGAGTCTTGACCTGGACCTGCAGGCTGCCCGGCTGGGAGAACTGCCTGAGTTAGGCAAGGCTGATTGTCATCCGTTGGTCTTGTAATGGCTTGTTCCAGTCAGGAGGAGTCAACAGGAATCACTCACTGGAGGCCAAGGGGAAGCATCTCTAGAACCCAGTGTCCCTGTTCCTTAGTGAGAGAACAGACATGGGAAGAGGGAGCACCAGATGGAGCACCAGGCCGTCGGATGTTAGCCTGGACCTCTACCCACGATGCCATTCTGTTGAGTGGTCTGCACGGGCAGATTCGGACTCTGGGAACGGGAGGGTCACAGCCCTTTCTGAGACATTGGGAGGAGATGCCAGTGTCCATTAGCAGAGGGCGAATGAGAAGGTGTCTGTGCGCTCACTGGGTGCTCACTCGGCTGTGAGGAGACTTGTCTGGGTGCACCCCAAAACATGATGGAAGAGACTGAAGCTCGATACACCCACAAGCCATAGTATGACCATGGGCATGAAGCACAGCTGAGCAGGAGCAGGGGAAACCCAAGAGGTGCAGTTTTTTTGGGGGGGGGTCTGTGAGAACGTTCTAGAATAGACAGAGGTAGTGGTTGTGGGACGTTGAATTTGTGCGTGGTACTGATGGACCATGTATCTCTAGACTGAGCAGCATGATCCTGAGTGTGTTTTACTGCACTGTGGGAAGAGCTGACAATGGGCGGGGCTGGGGAGTGGATCAGCAGGAGAGTGCTCCCTTCTTAAATATGAGAACCAGAGTTGGATTCTCAGTACCCACGTGGTGGCTCACAACAGTTTCTCTCTCTCTCTCTCTCTCTCTCTCTCTCTCTCTCTCTCTCTCTCTCTGGTTTGTCAAGACAGGGTTTCTCTGTGTAGCCCTGGCTATCCTGGAACTCACTTTGTAGACCATGCTGGCCTAGAACTCAGAAATCTGCCTGCCTATGCCTCCCAAGTGCTGGGATTAAAGGCGTGCGCCACCACACAACAGTCTCTTAATGGGTCCGGGAGATCTGTCACCCTCTTCTGGCCTCTGTGGGTCCTGTACACACATGGTTCACAGACATACATGCAGGCAAACCATACACATAAATTAATAAACCAAGTTAATATATACCTGTATATATAATATATTATATATGTATATATGATATACCTGTAATAATATATAATATACTTTATATATTTTATATAACATATAGCATATATATACATCATATATCATATGTTTTATATATATGTGTGTGTGTGTGTACAGTAGTAGCATGCATCTAACTTTGGGGGCGTGGAGGCAGGAGCCTGGTGCTCACTGGCAAGCTAGCTTAGCTGTATCAGTGTGGAGGCAGGAGCCTGGCGTTCACTGGCAAACTAGCTTAGCTGTATCAGTGAGCCTCTGGCTCAGTGAGAGATCTTTTCTCAAAATGCCAGATGGCAAAGTGATTGAGGAGGACACCTGACAGTGACCCCTGGCTTCTCCATGCGCGTGTACCTGTGTCTTACATCAGCATGAACATGAACAGAGACAGGAGAGGAGGGAAGCATGCTGGCTTTCTCAGTGCACTCCAGTAGAGGTTGCTGCAAGTTCTCCCTCTAAGACCTGGTGCAGCTTGCTCTGCAACCCAGGGCTCTAATAGCCACATTTTCCTCGGTAGGAGGGACCCTTTCAGGACTGTGATGCGTGCCAGGTGTGTCATCCCCTGATGTCTAGCATCCCTCACGGATGAGCCTCAGTCATGCTAACAGGTGCCTGCTGTCCTCTCACAGAGAATGGGGCTGATTCAGGGAGACTGCTGTTGTAATCTTCCCAGCTCCCGCTCCTCCTCTGCTCCGTGGGTAGTTGAAGGACTCTGCATTGTCTGTGGCCTCCCGCCAGCAGCCTTCAGGCACACAGCGTCCTACCATAGCTTCCTGCAGCCTGTGCCCCTGCAGGGCAGCTGTCGACTAGAGCAGTCACAGCTCTTCTGTTGGCAGCCCAGTATGCTGTACTGTAGGAGACAGAGCAGGCAGTAACAGGAGCTGAGGCTCCGTGCAAAGGAGGGTTCAGGTCTCACCATCAGAGTGCTCAGTGGAGCCTAAGGTCAAATCCCAGATGTCTGTCCTGGATGTTGAACACCTGGGGGCTGAACAGCAGTTCTTAAAGATCCAGCCTCAATCCCAAGGCACAAGCTGGGCAAGGTTGAAGCAGGTGCCACGCCCCATGCTTCCAGCAGATGGCGCTCTCATCCTGGGAAGGGCACTTGCCTGGGGAGGTCGGAGTGGAGAGGGCTGCTGGTTGTGCCCCCTTTATTCTTGCATGGCAGGTTTGGTGACCTTGTGGCAGAGCCAGAGAGGGTTCTTCTTATGTACTTGGACCTTGGGATTCCATCCTACCCATGGACATCCTGGGGTGCCAATCATGTTAACACAGTGGGTTCTGGGTGTACAGCCTAGCCATGGAGAAGGTGTGTGTTTTGGGGGGGGGGGTTCCTAGCGAGTTCCTTGGTGAGCTTGACATTTCTAAATTGTAGATGGGTAAATCCAGAGAGGTACATTCACTTGCCTGAGGCTACGCAGCTGAGATTACAACCCTAGCTTGCTGGGCAGCTGGAGGACCTTGAAACTTCTGGGTTTTGCTGGGAGCTGTCTCTATGCTGTTTAAACACCCTGAGATTTCTGTGCTTAATCTCCAGGGCTGGCACCACTGAAGTGGGGGAAATGGAGACACAAGGACTTCGGCGTTGTGTCCTGGGATTGTCAATGATATTATGCATTAGACAGGAAACCAGGCTCAAACCAGGCCAGGTCAAAGTCGTGACCTCATTTTATACATGTGACTTAGGTAATTGTGCCCTTGGCCTGGCTGAAATGTGTCACCAAGTGTTGGTTTTGGTTTGTGGGTTTTTCTGTAGCCCTGGCTATCCTGGAACTCTGTAGACCAGGCTGGTCTTGAACTCGGAGATCTGCCTACCTCTGCCTCCCAAGTGCTGGGATTAAAGGTGTGTGCCACCACTGCCCGGCTTGTTTGTGGGTTTCTGTACTTACTTTGATTAGTGTTGAGGAAGAAAACATTGGATTTAATACCAATGTTTGTTGTTGTTGTTTTAAAGATTTATTTTATTTATTATATGTAAGTAAACTGTAGCTATCTTCAGACACTCCAGAAGAGGGCACCAGATCTCGTTACGGATGGTTGTGAGCCACCATGTGGATGCTGAACTTATCACCTTCGGAAGAGCAGTCGGGTGCTCTTACCTGCTGAGCCATCTCACCAGCCCCGTTGTTGTTGTTTTTTAAAGCCATTTGAGCTGGATGTAGAAATGGATGAGGCAGAAGCAGGTGGATCTCTGGTTGCATAACAAGTCACAGGACAGTCAGAGCTACATGGAGAATTTATTTATCTCAAAATAAAATAAAATATAAGTAAAATAAAATTACCTGAGACAAGAGTGAGGCCCCCTGTAAGCAGGAATTCAAAGCAGCTTAGTATTTTTGAACCCAGATTTTCTGGGGTATTTAAAAAATATACTTGTTTGTATGCCTGTGTGTCCCAAGGTGCTCATGAGGGGGCGGTCAAAGGTCATCATGGGAGCTGGTTATCTCCCACCATGAGGCCCTGGAGGATTGAACTCAGGTTCTCAGGCTTGGCAGGAACTACCTTTATTTACTGACCCATCTAGTTGGCTCAGGTATGGCTCTGTGTGTGTGTGTGTGTGTGTGTGTGTGTGTGTGTGTGTGTGTGTGTGTGTTTAATGCAAGTATGGGTTGGAGGGATGGCTCAGTGGTTAAGATAACTTGTTGCTCTTGCAGAGGACCTGAGTTTGATTCCCAGGTGGCTTACAATCACCTATAACTCCAGTTCCAGGGGGATCTGATGGCTTCTGCTGACCTCCTTAGGTACCAGGCACACACGCAGTGCACAGACATACATACACTCAGGCAGAACATTCATACACAGAAAATCGATAAAGTCTTAAAGTAAATAAGTCAGGTACAAACTCAGCTTCCAGGTAGCCAGTGGGGCTGCTGAGACCCCCAGCTCAGCTGTACCCTGAGGTGATGACTTGGGGTAGGTGGGGATCAAGGCCATGGGAGAGCCTGCAGCTCACCTGAAGCAGACCTGTGGCCCCAAGCCTCAGTTTCCCCTTGACCTTGGGTTGCATGTCCCTTGTCTATGCCACGGGGCTATGCTCATCAGATCAGAAACGCACAGGCAGTGTGCTGATTGGTGAGGCGAGGGGGGTGGGGTGGGGACTTTGTGGATTTGTTTGCTTGCTTTTGTTTTGTTTTGTTTTTCTTTGTCTATATGTGTGCATCTGTGTGAATGTATGCCACATATATACAGGAACTGCAAAGGCCAGAAGTGAGTGTCAGGTCCCCCTGGAAATGGAGTTACAGGCAGCTGGGAGCCACCCAGTGTGGGTTCTGCGAACAAAACGTGGGCCCTCTGGAAAAGCAGCCAGCACTTGTAACCACACAACCCACAGCCGTCTTCTCCAGCCTAAGAGGGAGTATTAGAACCTAACTTGCCTCGGTTTTCTTGCATATTAGAGGGCCAGCCCTCCCTGGAGGTTTAAGGGAAGCGGGGTTCCTGGTGGAGGAGGTATATTTGGGGCAAGGGAGGTTCAGGGGAAGCTGTGGCTTGGCAGCCCCTTCCTCTGAAGTGTTGTGCCAGGGCTCAGCGTAAATCTGAGGGGAGTTGGCTCTACTCAGGCTCCAGAACATTCTAATCTTCTGTCCAAGTGCAAGCTGTCTCAGAGCAACAGAATTATCCCCCTGCCTGGCCTACCGGCATATGGTCTGTTGAAGTGTGGTCCACGGGCTCTGTCAGGCAGATGGGTGTGCGTGGAGGTTTGGGGGAACTGCAGAGCTCTGCTACCCATCGTCCAAGACCTTGAACAAGGTCTCTCCAGACCAGGATGAGCCTCGCTAGTCAAATCCGACGACTTCCAAACTAAGGAGGCCCAGGGAAACTCGCATGGTCCCTTTATTTTCTGTAAGCCATCCCACTACCAAAACCATCAGCGTTCTCAGTGTCTTCCCATGTGGTGTGTCCTTAGAGCACACTGCCTGAGCATCTGTTTTTCTTGGGAAGCCAGGCAGGGACAGAGGGGTCCTGTGGCCTAGGCTGGTCATAGAAGTGGGTTGTCAGGGCCAAGGAGAACTGGGTCCTAGGCTGCCTGCCTAGGTCCTCCTGGCACGGTTTGTTCACCTCCAGGGCCACTCTGAAGTCACCTGGAGAGGGGAGAGCAGCCAGGAGAGCGGCCAGGTGACCCTGCTGCCCCAGGCCTCCCGTGAAGACACAGGGAGAGTCTAGGAAGACCGCAGCAGGCGCACCTGTCACACAAAGGGTCCTTTGAGCACAGAGGACTAAGGCTGCAGAGCTGGAGGGTGCCCCTGTCAGTCCTGAGCCCACGGAGGCAGCGGAGGCCTGGGGAGTGCGAGGGCAGTCCATCCAGGACCCCCATTCTTGTGCTACAAAGAACAGGCCACTCAACGGTGGCTGGTGGCGTTCACACCCCGCCCCATTTCCAGCTCACAGCTGCAGCCTCAAGTTAATTAACCCTCCCAGCACCTCTCCAGAGGAGCTAATTAGGACTCAGATCTCCTCCGTGGGTGGCTAAACCAAGGCCCACGGGGCAGAGGGAGGGAAAGAGGCTGAGCCAGGGCTCGGTGTCAACCCAGGCTCACACAGCTTTGTGCTGCGGGGCTCTGGGGTCTCCAACTTCTTTCAGAGGAGCGGATTTTGCTGTCTTCTTCTTAAAAGTATATACACAGTTCTCCCCAAATAGGGAGTTCTAGGAATTCAGACCGCTCCAAGCTGGTGTCCATGGGCAAAGCCAAGGTGTGGGTGGCTCTGGTGGCAGGGGGGCAGTAGTGACCAAACCCTCTGCGGGGCTGAGCGATGTCCAAATTCCTGTTCCTTTTGGACCTCCATGCCAGGCCGTCTAGAAGGGAGCCCTGTTTTGTGAATGGGCCGCTGTCACTGCGGTAGGTAAGGGTCCGTCTCCAGAAGCCCCAGAGTCTTGGGCTGGCCACTCTCAGCAGGACCTTCGCTCCTGTAGGCCTCAGGGCTGTGTGTGTTTGCTTTGGGAGAGAGATGCTTCAGGAGGTCTGACTTGCAGGAGCCAGGCCTGTGGCTCGCATGGTTTCTTCAGCCTCCTGCTGGCAGACATCAAAGCCTGCCTCCCCAAGGCTTGTGAAAGCTTCACCCACCCCCAAGAGTTCTTGCTTGTTCTAGGGGCACAGAAGTCAGTGGGGATAGGCAGCAAAGGTCCCCATGTCTGGTTGCTTTCAGACCCTGGGGAAAAGGGGACTGTGTGACTGTCAGAGGTACCCCCGAAGTTTTAGTTTTCCATGGGAGTTTATCATGAAGTAGATATTGATCCCCCTTTTTGTCTATTATGCTGTTTTTTTCTTTACATTTATTTAAAAGATTTATTTATTATGTATAGTGTTCTGCCTGTGTGGACACCTGCAGGACAGAAGAGACCATCTGATCCCACTACAGATGGTTGTGAGCCACTTTGTGGGTGCTGGGAGTTGAACTCAGGACCTGTGGAAGAGCAGTCAGTGCTCTTGACCACCAAGCCATCTCTCCAGCTCCTGTCATTCTTTTGCTTAATACTAAAGACAGAACCCGGGGCCTCCTGCTGGCTGCTGGGCTAGTGCTCTACCACAAGCCATGCTCCTAATCCCTTTTTCTATTTTTATTTTAAAACAGCTGCTCACTGAGGCTGCTGCCAAACACACAGTGTAGCCTGGGATAGCCTTGAACTCACTCTGTAGCACAGGCTAGCCTTGAATTCACTCTGTAACCCAGGCTAGCCTTGAACTCATTTTGTAGCCTGGGATAGCCTTGAAGTTACTCTGTAGCCTAGGTTAGCTTTGAACTTACTCCATAGCCCAGGCTAACCTTGAACTCACTCTGTAGCCCAGGCTAGCCTTGAACTTACTCTGTACCCAGGCTAGCCTTGAACTCACTCTGTAGCACAGGCTAACCTTGAACTTACTCTGTAGCCCAGGCTAGCCTTAAACATGTAGTCCTCCTTTCCTCAGCTTCTGAGTAGGTATGCTCACAAGTCTGTCACCATGCTTATCTCTCTAACGAGAATCTTAAATGTTTTCTGTCCCAGGGTTTCCTAAGCCCACACACATGGCTCCGTCCACCTTGAGGGTGGATCTCTGGTTAAAAGCCACGGTATGAGGTCACTGTAATTATGTAGTATTTTTGCATGTCTCATTAACTCCACACCAGGTGGCTTAATCCACAGTCCTGATGGAGCTGTGGGTTGGACTCAGCCATGGCCCCTTTGTTACAGTTTTCCTGGGAGGTGGCCGTCAGGACCCTAGGCCTGTGCACACGTGACTGGCTAGGAAAGGCTGTCTTCGGGGCTCCTCTCACACGGTGCACTTGTCTATTCCTGGCCGTGGACCACTCGAGGGGTCAGACTTGCAAGGCAGATGGCTTGAAACCGCTAAGACCCAAGGGCAGAGCTGCTAGACCTTCTGTCTGTCTCAGTCCAGATCCCCTGCCACCAAGCCCTACCCCATCCCACAGTGCTCTCTGCTGGCCCGATACCCCACCCACCTATGCACACGCGCACACACACACACACACAGGTCCTCACTCCATGCGGAGACCAGGCATGGCTGCAGGGGGTGGCTGTGGCTTAGGCCCCTCTGTCCTCCTCTGTGGGTCTCTCTCAGTCTGGGCTTTGTATGACTATGAGATACTGCTAGACTAAGGGCTCAGTGTACCAGGCTGAGGTACACTTTGCTACGATCAGAATGGCCGTCTGAGGGATCTACAGAAGGCAGAGTTCACCCTGTGCAAATTCATCAGGCTGTGGACTCAGGGAGGGCCTGGGCTAAACTGCAGGGGCAGTCTGGAGTACAGCTTCCAGATCATTCTTGATGTGTTGACTCCAGTCAGCTCACATAACAAGCAAAGAAGCCTGCAGAAAAGATGTATCCGCATTTCATGAACCCATCTCGCAGACTAGGAAACTAAGGCCCAGAGACATCAGCCGTTGCCTAAGGACACACAGCTAGGGGATAGTGCAACTATATTCACACCCGGGCACAGACAAGTGTGAGTGGCACACAAGTGATCCTAACACTTGAGAGGATGATGCAAGAGAACTGAGAAGTCTGGTCTAGCCTGGGCTACATAGTGAAGCCCTGCCTCAAAAAGAAACATAAAAGGAAAATCGTGCTTGCTCCAGCCCACACTCATCCAGCCCCCTCTGCTATGCTTGCTCTCTGTCCAGGTCCTCTTGGGTCCCTCTCCCCATCCCTGAATCCCAGTGCTGCCCTGTGAATAAAGGGGGAGGGCAGCCTGTCACACCGACAACCAGCTGTGCGGCTTCCAGAAGCCTGGCTCAGGTGACAGCCCTGCAGGTCGGAGGCCTGGAGATCTGAGAGACAGCGCTGGCTGTCGCCACAGGATGGCTCTTGGCGTATAATCACTTCCTACAGCGCAGGGACAAAGAGTGCGGTGACAGGCAGAAGGCTCTGACAGAGGAGGCGGGAGGGCAGAGCGGAGGGGGGGGGAGAGGTCTCACTGTGGGGCGCGTGGCCTCTGCTCACATCTGCGAGGCAGGTGGCAGGTGTGAGCTTCTGGCGGGACACCTGAGCTCTGCAAGCCGCTTGCCCAGGCCCCAGGGCTCTGTTGTCGCAGCATAAAACACAGGTTTTTCCTGGCCACCAATTAAGGGTTGTGTTGATGGGTCTAGTATGAGCGGTGAGAAGCTTTTGCCTGGATTTTCAGCCCGTCTCAGTGGTGGGGGAGTCATGGCTCACAGTGGGATATGCTTGTGGAGTGACAGGAAGTGTGGCCCTGGACGGTGGCACAGAGCTGACAGGTTTGGCCCCGCCTCTGCCCCACACATGGCTGTCACCTTGTCACCGCCCAGTGCCAGGGACTCACTCTCCACAGCAGGGGCCGGTGCAAAGGCACCTGGCTCACTTTTGCTCACTGGGCAGATCCATTGCATACAGACCAGGCTCTGAGACAAACAGATTTTAAGCTCGGTGGAAATAGAAAACCATTTGCAAACAGCCCATAATGTAATGGTAGCTCCAGGCAGGAGTCCTCACAATGGCTGAGCCTAGGGATGGGGTATGAGGTGAGAGTGGCTGTGTATCATCTTGAAGTGTCTCTAAGTGCTGATTAATATTTTGTGCAGTGCATGGCTTGTGGGTTTGTGGATGTTTGCCTTTGAGACACTGTCTTACTAGGTAGCCCAGGCTGGGCTGGAACTCACTATCCTCCTGCCTCAGCCTCCTGAGTGCTCATTAATTTCAAGGGAGAAATTAGTTCCTTTAAACCTGGCAGGAGCCACAGGTACATGATAGATATCACTGAGGTAGACAGATGTCTCCATGGATCCCCAGGGTGAGTGAGACTCTGAGGTGGGGTGGCATCACCTCTGGGGGCGCTGTGTGGCATATGGTCACTCGCTGAGGTGAAGGTCAGAGTGCCGTCCTTTGTGGACCTGGCCCTGCTCCGTTGGGTGTGTGATTAGCTGCTTGCTATCTGCAAGTTCACCATCACTGACAGCAACAGCCCAGCTTGAGAACTAAGAGGCTGGCTCTGGTCCTGAGCCAGGACCATGGCTACAAAACCCCTCTGGCTCCTAGCATGGGGCTGATCCATGAGCTCCTGCCATGAGGATCCACACGGGCCTTTACAGTAGCCGGGTGGGCAGCTAGAGCACAGACAGTGTGGGGTGCTGAGGGTCCAGGGTGGGAGACAGGGGGAGCTCAGTCTGCCCTGTAGACTCTCCAACGAAGCCTCTTTCATCTGCAGCTCCTCTCTCCCCAGTGTGTACCCTGGGGTGAACGTGGGAGCCTTGCTCACCAGACTGGAGGGCAGTGCACTTCGTGGGTCAGCTATAGCCTGTAATCAGAGACTGGGGGCTGGGGGGGGCACTTCTTTCCGTTCCTCTCCTCATGAGTTCAGGAGGGTTAGCCCATGGGTTGGCAACAGCCTGCTCCGTCCCTGCCAAGTGACTCACAGGAGACAGGAACGTTTATTTGAAGGAACATGATCGTTGGCTCAGGGAAATCAAAGAGAAGCATCCACTATGTCCGCAGGTTCAGCTGGCTCACTGCGCCCCAAAAGTCACAGCTGGTTGTTGACCTCACTGAGCTGGAGACCTGGTAGCCAAGAGACTTACCCTAGAGGCAGTCTTTGCAGGGAGGTATTCTCTCTCCCAAGACCATTGGGAGGCACCGACCTGGGAAGCCAGGGCCTGCTGATGAGTTCGGACGGAGGGACTTGACACTCGCAGCCCTGCTTGTCAGCAGCTCAGTTTGCTGACACTTCTTGTTGGGCACGGTGGCCCATTTATTGATTAGTCTAGCGGCCCAATCTTTGGACTGAATTGATTTTTTTTAAAAATGAAGGATTAGGACTGCTTGAGCATCTATCTGTCCTGATGTCACAGGGAGGTGTAAATCAGGTGCATTGGAAAGGCACACTTGAATCCCCATGCAGGGAGTCGGTTGTAAGGAAGGGGTGAGTGCCCGAATGTCTCCCAGGAAACAGCTCCTATTTGAGACCCCCACATTGGTGCTGCTTCAGAAGGCCCGAGAGCATCCCTTGCCTGCAGGCCTCTCTGGCTTCAACTTTGTCCGCCCTGTGTCACGGGATGAGGATTAGCTGACTGGCGGCAGATGCGTGTTCCACGGTGGCGGTGGCGGCTCAGAGAGCTGGCTCGTGCAAGGGACCAGCTGGAGGCTGAGCACTGGGGTCTGTGTGAGCGAGGCAGATGGCTGTGTCGGATTTGGCTCTCAGAAATTGCGCAAGACACGCTTGGCGGGACTCAGTGGCCTGGCCTCCCGGGTGGGCCGAGTCGCTGGGCCCGTGCTGCCTGCCTGGCCAGCATTGCCTGTGTATGGCATTATGGGTCTTTCTGGAAGTCCTAGGAGCTAAATGATATATAAGTCCTTCCAGTGATCACAGCACATTTAGGACAAGCCTGCCCACCTCCTCAGGTCATACCACTCTGTGCTCACTGTTATCTCAGGTGCTTGTGTGGCCATTCCCCCGCTATCTGAGATCCCTGACTTGGGCCCGCCACACTCCTCTCTGTGTGTATCACCTGAGGACTTCATTTGCCCTTCTGACCTATGCTGAGTCCCATGAGTCCTGCGGGGCCCTGGGTTGGCCTAGAGTATACAATAGGCACTCAGTAGATGCGTGGAGGAGGGAAAAAATGGAGGTGACAAAGACACAGGTGCCACCAGGCCTTCTGTGTGTTATGAGAAAGCAGAGGGGTCCTGCCCTGCATTTGTTCTGAAACCTTGCAGTTAGATGGAATCCACAGGATGGACAGACAAACAGGTGGATGTGTGGGCACAGACCCAGCTGAGGCTCCACGCTTCACCCTGCCAATGTCCCTGTTGGACTGAAGAGACATTAGGAAGATGTCTTTGGCTACAGGCTTGGGTTAGGGAGAGATAGTCACAATAGCTTCTGGCCTGGGGTGTTCTCATTTGGGGGGACGACTCTATCCACTTAGGACAGCAGGAGTCAGGGTACTGCTTACACTGTATCAGGAGTAGGGGGTTCAGGGGGAGTTCTGGGGGAGTTGGTGACATTTGGGCAAAGTGCACAGAGAAGTGACTGGCGCTCTCTGCTCGCTTGCTTCTGGGACCTTGCCATCAGCTCCCCATCTGCACCTTGTACAGAGGCCCAGAGGGGGCAGGTGACCAACCCAAAGCGGCACAGCTGGGATGTGAGGAAGCGGGTCTCAGCTGAGCAATGAGTGGCGACATACCCAGAGCAGTGCCAGCAGGGGCTGGCGGGGGGGGGGGGGGGGTTAGTCACTGTTCCCTTGAGGACTTTGGAATTGGTCCTTGGATGCCTAAGGTCCCCAGAGATGTGTCAAAGTGAGGTAGGGGAGGCTGAGAAGTGGATACTGTCCCCTACAGCTCGCTGGCCTGTGGGGTGGCTGAGCCGGCCAGCTGCTGGGAGCTTGTGTGGGTGAGGCCTGATGAGGACTGGGGCGGGGCAAGCACACAACAGTGTGCACCCATGCACACGTGTGCATGCACCAAACGTGTGCACATGCTAAGCTTGGGGCTATTTGCCCCACTTCCCAAACGAGCCTAGCTGCCCCTTGGTATGTCTGCCCCAGGTTCTCCTACAGAAATGACAGTTGTCTCAGTAGTAACAGTAGAGCTTTGACCCTGAGGGGCCCCTGTCATAAACACAACCAACACAACCTCACCCAGGACAGGCCCACAAAGGTAGGCTGCTGGATAACCAGAGACTGAGGTACAGGAGGCCCAGCCTGCCGTCAGTAACTGAAACAAGAAACCAGAGAGTCGTGGCACGGGGCAGGTGAGAGGCAGATGGGACCCGGCTTGCTTTTTTGTTTGTTTGTTTGTTTGTTTGTTTTGTTTTTTGAGACAGGGTTTTTCTGTATAGCCCTGGCTGTCCTGGAACTCACTTTGTAGACCAGGCTGGCCTCGAACTCAGAAATCCGCCTACCTCTGCCTCCCGAGTGCTGGGATTAAAGGCGTGTGCCACACCACGCCCGGCCTGCTTGCTTTTTTTTTTTTTTTTTTTTTTTGTCATATTTCTCAGGTACCAGCCAGTACCAGCCAGCACGCCACAACATGGGCCTTGGGTACAAGGGTCTTTGCAGGGACCAAAGGCTGTGTGTTACCTGAGCCAGCCTGAACGCCGTCAGCAGGACCCAGAAGATGAGACCCAGGTCTGACCTGGCCGCCAGGTCCCTGTGACACTTGGACAAGCGTCAGTTCCTTTGTCTGTGAAATGGGGGTGTTACAGGGTTCTTTTGGAAGTGCCTAGTGCTTGAATGGTGCTCTCTCAATACTGCCATGGTCAGACTAACAACCTGATGTGTGTGTGCACACGCACATTCGCAAAGGGCTGAGGAAGATTCTAGAAACCTGGTGACTGTCAAAGCTAGTGGTTAGAACATGACATCTGGTCTAGCATGATGTTACTGCCCTAGGCAGGAGGTGTTCCCTGTGTAGGAAGTGTCCCAGCTGGCCAGACCCGCACCCCCTAAAGCCTGGTGAGTCCTAGGCCTTGGTTTTGTTCTGTACCATTGGGTTAGCCTGGGCTACTCAGGGAAGGGAAAGAGTCATAGCTTGTGGCTCTGAAAACAGGGGACCGGACAAGGACAGACCTAAAGGCCCCGTGAGGAATGTAGGAGAGAGAATGCCTCTCAGGGTGGGCTGAGGAGAGGGGCAGAGTCTTGCAGCTGGGTAGAGAATGCTATAGGCAGTGGGGAGCCATGGAGGGTGTGTGGGAAGAACAGCCTAAGCCAGTTAAGGGGTCGGGCCTTCAGCAGAGGCCAGGTGTGACCAAGGAGAGTGTAGTGAATGCAGTTCTCCAATGCTGACTTTGGAGCCTCCCTTCTTTGTGTAACTGAGGGCTCCAGGACTGACTGAGCAGGGCCATCGTCCCTCCTCAGCCTCCAGCACCACCTCTGCCTGGCCTGGTCTGTAGCTGCTGCATGAGTGAGCCTCTCTAGTGCCATCTAGGTCCTTGGCCCACAGAGAGCAAGGGCTGGGCCACCATCCTCCGGCTCTCGTTTGACGGTGTGCAAATTTGTTCAGGGCTGCATGCCTGTCACACACACACACACACACACACACTACACAGGGCTGTAGATTGAGATCCAGGCTGCACACCACACAGCAGGCCATGGATCCTGGGGCTAGGGCAGGCGCTTCCTCTTCCTGCCTTCTCTGTAACCCAGGAGAAGAGCCAGCCATGCACAAAGCCCTTCTGGGGCCAAGACAGGTGCAAGATGGGCCTTGCATGCACCGCCCTGAAGTTTCTGGGTTACTTCCTATTTTTTTACACTGCCACGCAACATCTTCTTTGCTGGACAACATCACCAGCACACATAGTTGCCAACTTGTGAGCCCTGTGAGGGGACTGGAGAGTGGCAGGCTCCTCGCTGCCCAGGGTAGCTATCTTCAGGGCGGGGCTGTGCCGTCGTTCCTCTTCCTGTTTCTTTGAAAATGGTTTAATATTTGTGTGTGTATATGTGTGAGAGGTGTGTGTATGTGGGGTATGTGTGTATATGTGCATATTTGGTATGGTGTGGGGTGTGTGATGTTTGTATGTGGTGTGGTGCATGTGTGATGTGCATGTATGTGTGTTTGTGTGTAGTGTGTTTGTGTGTGATGTGTGTGTGTGTGTGATGCTGTGTATATACATGTGGTGTGTATGGTGTGTGTATGTGGGGTGTGTGTGTGTGCATGTGCATGTGGGGTATGGTGTGGGGTATGGAATGTGTGTTTGTGTGTGGTGTGCATGTATATGGTATAGTGTATGTTTGTGTGTAGGATGTGTCTGTGTGTGTGTGGGGGGGTGTTCTCACACATGCTACCGTGCATGGGTAGAAGACAAAGGCCAGCTCACAGGAGTTTGTTCTCTCCTACCACATGGGTCCTGGGACTTGAACTCAGATCATCAAGCTTGGCAGCAAGCCCCTTCACCCACGAAGCTATCCTGTTAGCTCCATGATTCCAATAGTAACAGACTGGGACCCTGACAGTCGCCTCTGTGTCTGTATGGGGGAGTCCTTATTAGCGTCACCCTGTGTACAGATGTGGACACTGAGGCAGAATGGATGAGTCACTTGTCCACATGGAGGCCTGAGCTTGGCCCTGGCTCTGGGGTAGAGAAGTAGAGTCAGGAAGCCTGGCTGCTCCTGTTCCCCTCTCCCTGAAGTCCCAGGACTGGCCAATGGCTACCTCTGAAGGGCATCTTGGGCCTGCTACCTGGGCAGCCTTCTTTTGTCCCCCAACCCCTGCCCTGGACCCTTCATGTTGTTCTCTCATGTGTGTTCTGCCCCTGGCAGAAGGGAGGGCTGGGCACTTCACAGCCTGGCTCAGTCCTGCTCCTGGATCAGCCAGCAGCGGCCCCTGGAGGTCAGGGCTGAAGGCCAAGGATAGGGAGGAGAGCCGCCCTGCAGCCTCTGTGGCATGGGAGCCCTTGCCAGGCTCTGCCCGCTGACTCCAGCAATCAGGACCTTTGTCTCTATACAAATTTCCTGTCCTGCCACTTGTGCAGTTAGCGCTGGATATGGGTGCCCTGGATAGGGCTTCACACAGAAATAAAGCCCACGCAGCCTTTGATCAAGGGCCCAGCAAGGAATACCGGCCAGGGTGATCTGAATAGCCACCCTTGGTTTGGGAAGGGCCTTTGCTGTGCAGCTGTGGGCAAATCACATAACCCCTCTGGTCTTCAGTTTCTCATCTGTGGAACAGGGTAACACTTATGCAGCTGCTATAATGAATGGATAAGCATATGCTGATTAAACAGCTTTCTTCTAGGTTCTGTGGTTGGCTCTGTTGAGGAGCAGAGGGTCAGATCTGATGGGCTGTCACAAGCATGCACTGTCGTGGAACCAGGAGCCGCTCCTCAACCCTGACTTCTGTCTGACGATTCTCTTCATCTTGGCTCTGGCTGGCAGCTCACCCAGACTCACGCTGCAAATAGCCCACGACTGCCCTCCCCAACTCCCCAATAAATAAGCAGGGAAGCAGACCCAGGCTCCTCGGGGCTCCAGGGACAACCCACCCGCCTCTCTTCCTTTCTCTTTCTCTCTTCTTAATTTGTGGTTCTGTGAATTGAATACATTGTGCATTTTCAGCAATCCCCCTGCCTCTGAGTTCCATCCCTGGCCCATTCTTACTTAAATTTTTATTTATTTATTTGTTTATTTATTTATGTGAATACATTGTCACTGTCTTCAGACACACCAGAAGAGGGCATCAGATCCCATTACGGATGGTTGTGAGCTACCATGTGGTCCCTGGGAATTGAACTCAGGACCTTTGGAAGAATAGTCAGTGCTCTTAACCACTGAGCCATCTCTCCAGCCCTCTGGCTCACTCTTTACATTATATTTAGAGACAGGGTTTTGTTAGGTTGCCCATGCTGTCCTTGAATTTGCTCCATAGCCTAGGCTGGCCTCAAAATTATGATCCTCCTGAGGAGCTGGAGGAGTGACTGTGCCGTGGGGCTCATTTCTTCCTCCTACCTGGTGCTGCTGGCCACTCATGAAGCACCAAGTAAAGAGATACATGGTGTGAAACACAGAAGATTCATCTAAGCAAGCCACGCTGGAAAAGACCAGTGACACCCACAACACCCACTAAGTCCATCTTGGGGTCTTGACGTGCGGCTTAGGTTTACTTAAAGGCTAAGCATCAGCTAAGCAGATCTGTGAGAACGTGGCCCCGCACGCCCATCACTGGCTGCCGGTGTCTTAGGTGTCTTAGCCCCAGTTGCTCCTGTAAGGTGGTCTGACAAGCTGTCAGAACTGTGTGAAATCTCTTCCTAGGAGACAGCCTCCGTCTCTAGCTGGCATTGGGCCTTTTTCTCAGCCTTTTCCTTTCAGCACTGTGAAAGTCCCGTTCTTGGAATTCCCATTCTTGGAGTCCATTGTTTCTGTAGCCTGAGAGCCAGACGAGGGGTACAGGTATCTCTTTGGAATACTTCCCTTCTTACCAGAGAGTCACATTTCTCTAGTTCCTATCTCACTCTTTTACAGTGACCTAGCATGAAGGGACAGTCATTTGCCTGCACAACAGTTGGAGAAGCTGAGGCACAAGGCCATTAAACAGCTCGCCTGGGGTCTTACAGTTAGAGGTCAGCAGGCGCCCCTGCCCCTGCCTCAGCATGTCTGGTAGTGGACACACACACACAGTGCCCTTGCTGCTTGCCTATGTCCGGACTCCCTTCTCTGAGCTCCTGGTACCTCCCAGCCATGAACTATATAACTCTCATGAGGCCAGGGGGTCTCAGGAGGCCAGCACTGCGTGGTGGTAGGGATCTCACCTCTGGATGGTCTCCTGGAGTTTTGAGCATTCCCTCTAGGGAGAGCTGAAGTTGCAGGTGTGTCTTCAGACAAACCCTGGACACCCAAGGTCAGAGGCCACCATGTCTTACAGAATGATCTTTGTTTTTTGTTTTTTGTTTTCTTTTCTTTTTTTCAAGACAGGGTTTCTCTGTGTAGTCCTGGCTGTCCTGGAACTCACTCTGTAGACCAGGCTGGCCTTGAACTCAGAAATCCACCTGCCTCTGCCTCCCAAGTGCTGGGATTAAAGGCGTGTGCCACCACGCCCGGCCAGAATGATCTTTGGATGTGGTGGGGGACCTGGAGATAGGGAGGGTTGTGCCAAACTGACAGTGGGGGTGGGGTGGGGTGAGTCATTTGCAAATCTCTATAAAGCATCTATCTAAATGCTGCTAGACTTTTGTTGTCTGTCCCCAGTGCTGCCTGACACTCTAGGTGCTGTGTAGACACAGCTGGTCTGTGTAGATGTCCTCTTGGGTTTGTCTTTCTTCCTCTGTCACTGGAGGTCGCTGGATCGCTGCCTCCCAGGTGAGGTCTGGGTCAGAACAGGAGGGTGGTGGGCCAGGGAGGAGAGAAGATAAGCTTTCTTCATTTGCTTCTCAGGGCTGTGGAGGTACAAGTTCCTCAATGTGTGTGTACAAGGACCTTGATGTGTGTGTGTGTGTGTGTGTGTGCGCGCGCGCGCGCAAGCGCAAGCGCGCACACTGGCTGGTTTTTAAAATTAACTTGACAGGAGCTATAGTAGTCATCTGAAAGGAGGGACCCTCCATAAGACCACACTGCAGGCAAGCCTGTAGGGCATTTTGTTAATTAGTGACTGATGCGGGGGTGGTGGGGGAACACCCCTGGGCTCATGGTCCTGGGTTCTATAAGAAAGCAGGCTGATGGACCGGAGAGATGGCTCAGTGGTTAAGAGCACTGGCTACTCTTCCAAAGGTCCTGAGTTCAATCACACAGTGGCTCACAACCAGCTCTAATGGGATTTGATTCTCCATTCTGATGGGAACATCATTCAAACTACCACTCGCACTTTCTTTTTTAAAGCATTGTTTTTTTGTTGTTGTTTTGGAGTTTTTGTTTTTGTTTTTGTTTTTTTGAGATAGCATGGCGTGTAGTCCAGGCTGGCCCCAAACTCACCATGTAGTTAAGGATGACCTTGAACTCCTGATCCTCGTGCCTCTGCCTCCTGAGTGATAGGATGACAGGCATGAACCACTGAGCCTGGTTTATACAGTGCTGTGGGGATGGAACCCAGGGCTTCACTGCGCAAGTAGATGAGCACACTACCAATGGAGCCCCAGCCTCTGCTGCTGCAAAGCCCTGGCAGCCCTGGCAGCCCTGGCAGCCCTGGCAGGGCTCACAAGCTTTGGACTTAGGATACTCTCACTGAGCCTGGCCTGTGCCACCCACACCCCCATCCAATTTACTTTCTGTCTCTATGTTTGGCCTTTTATGGACATCCGATTTCTTTCCCATGGCATCCTGTGTTCTGGGTCCGTCCTTGTTGGGTAGGGCCAGCTTTCTCCTCTTTTCACGGCCGAGCGATACCCACACAGCTGCCTCGCCATCTTGCGAGCTGTGTTCTCTGAGCCGGGCTGTAGACCAAGCGTTCCCACCTCATCTCTCGTGCTGACACCAGCCCCCACCATGCCGTGTGACATCTCTGGGATTTTACACAGTTAAGCGTCTTGGCTATGGCCCCCTTGTAGTGTGTGGCCAAGCCGAGTTTCGCCCAGGCACTCACTCGGGCAGGGCCTCCCAGAATTTGGAATATGGCAGGCTGAAGGAGAAGAAGAAGACACAGCCAGCTATGGCAGGGAGCCAGCTCCGACATGTCTTTAAGCCTGTGCCTTGGATGTGGGTGGAAACAGTGGGGCTGGGGCGCCACCTACCCATCATGGCTCCAGCTAGGAGCAACGAGGTGGCCCATACCCTCTGTGATGCCCCAAAGCCTGGCTCGGTGCCCTCTCCTCCCCTTGAGGTCTTTGGTTATGGAGTCGTTGCCAAGCCCGCTACAGGAATGTCCATGGTTAAACCTCCCAGGTCTAGTCTAAGTTTTGTTTTATGGGCCATTTGGGTCCAGCAAAGTGGTACCCTCCACAGGGAGTGTTTACTCATAACCCGGGCAGCTGGCTGAATCGGTCTGTACTCTGCCCAGAGGGCTTCAGCGAATTCCTGGGAGCAGCAGAAGGCCTCTGAATGGGCAGTCTCTGGAAGCCACGGCTTCGGGAATGCATGCTCATCTGATATCCACAGATGTGCCCACACTTGTGCCTGCAGTGGGGGCCTGAACCCAGAGGTAACGGTGAAGATGACTTAGAAGGCGGTCTGTCAATGCAGAGGGCATGGGGGAGACACTCCAAAGGAGGTGCGGAGGCCCACCCATCTTCTCTATTGTCCTGTTGGTTCCTATAGAGACAGTGATGTCTAACTGACATCAGTCTCTACCTCTCTGTTCCCGTTGGTGGCATAGAGACCCACTCTGTCAGCTGGATTGCCTCCCTATAATCCATCCTAGGTCAGGGCAGAGAGTACCTAGGAATATGATTACCCCTTTATCCTGTGACCCAGGGCCTGGTTTTCAGACCCTGTTGTATGATATGAACCTAAGACTCAGGACACAGGACCATTCTCTGCCTACCTTCCCATCTGGTCTGTTGGGCTAAACCCACCAGGACCCTGTGCATACCCTAGGGCTCTGTGGCTCCCAGCCTGGGGAGGCGGGAGGGGCGGACAGCTGCCCAGCCCATTCTCCAGAGGAAAGCCCTATAGAGCCGAGATTTCTCTGGGGCGTTTGCCTGCCTGTGTGCCTGCTCAGCCCCTTGACAAGGCTGCCATATCATACCTCAGCTGTACTCTTCCAGTTTCCCGTCTGAATGTTGGGAGGTAGGCTGAGAAGGGAAAGAAGAGATCAAAAAGGAGGAGGGAGGAGGAGGGGGAAGAGGAGGGAGGAGGAGGGGGAGGAAAGACTGCTTGAGCGCGCTCTAATCTTCTCCCCAGCCGTTCAGCTTTCAGGAGCCTCCAATTAATCATTATTAATTTAATCCCGAATGACTCAGCCAAGTTCTGACAGAGACCAGCCAAGATTTATCCCACCTGTTCAGGGGACGACCCTATCAGAATTCAATGGGTCGGCACAGCCGGAGCCAGGCACACCCCGCGCCAGGCACACCCCGCCTCCCCCTTGGATTTGTCTGTGGGGATTAACTGAGACCCATGGCTTTCGGGGCATGGATATGTCATCTCCAGGGGCTGAGTCACAATGTGGCTGGCCTGGTTGCAGGGCTAGCCTGGCAAGGCCTTGCCACTGGAATGGCTGGAGAGGGGTCCAGGAGTCTTCAGGTTTTCATAGGCACCTCTAGCCAGTGATACAGAATGGGGGTGGTGGCTCCTCTTAAACCAACCGCCTGAGCTCCCCAAGGTTAGTTCTTGGGTTACTCTAGTAGGTGGCAGGCAGTGCTTGCTGCTTTAACAAATAGCGCTCCCCCCCCCCCCCCCACCATGAGCTGTTGTTTCCTGCAGTGAAAATGGTTACATTTTCCAGGCAGGCATGGTGACACAGGCCTGTGATACTAGAACTTGGGAGGCTGTAGTAGAGACCCTGCTGTGCAAACATCCGGCCCTGAGTATAATGCCCAGAGCCTACATAGGAAGACTACACGTGGGCTATATGTGTATATAGCAGGCAGTAGCAAGGGAGACGGGGATTCCTGGGGCTTGATGGCCAGCCAGGCTAGTCTACTTAGCAAGTTTCAGGCCACTGAGAGACCATGTCTCAAAACATAAGGCAGATGACTCCTGAGGAATATTCCCAGGATGCAGTCTCTAGACTCCATCTGTGTATATGTGTGCATTTACACACCACACCACACACACACACACACACACACACACACACACCTACTTTGAACAAAAAAGCATGTTTTTTGCTGACATTGTGGCTCAGGAAGTGGCCCTGGGGCTGGCCAGTGATGCAGGGAAACAGGCAGAAGTGACCACTTCTGTATGGTGCCGTGTGGCTGTGTCAGAAAAAGGAGAGGGATGTGGTATGCACCAGCTGTCTAAGCCCAGCAAGTGCCTAGCAATCAGGACAGGTAGCCAAATGACCGGAGGCCTGCTCTGTGGCCCATGGCCTGTGTGGCCTTGCCTCTGGCTGTCATCCTGTTGGACCATCTGTGTCTCCAGCCTCAGGTCCAGTCACACAGAGGTCAGGGCATGGCCAGGAAGTGAATGGGTCCATCTTTGGGTTTCTCTGCTGAGTCACACCCATGGATGCTACCAGGGAGCTGCCTGGGCGTGGCTGCCCTCCAGTGGTCAGCCAAGGTGCTGCTCCTGCCTGTCTCCTGCATGAAGCCCTCCCTGCCACCAGAGGGCGCAGGAGTGCCTGTCCTCTGAGCTGACCCTGTCGTTTCAATTGACACCTGCAGCTTGTTGCTTTCTGAGGTACCTGGGTGTTGGTCTGGCTGGTTGGAGGTAGGGACACCCCTGACATCAGGAAGCCTTCCAGGAAACGTGGGCATGCTCCTTTAGCCTACTGCTAAGGGAAGTTTTCTTATCTATTTATTAAGAGTTGAGCCCCTGGCTGAGTGATGGCCCCATAGTTGAGAGCACTGGGGGACCAGGGTTCAATTCCCAGCAACCACATGGCAGCTCACAACTGTCTGTAGCTCCAATTTCAGGAGATCTGGCACCTTCACAAGCATACATGCAGGCAAACCACCAACGCACATAAAATAAAATAAATAAAATTTGAAAAGACTTGACCCCGCCCCCATGCTGGGAGTGGTGGGATACAGAAAGGGAAAAGAAACCAAACCCAGACTGGAGTGGGTACCTTTCCCTCTGGTTTGATAAAATGTCCAGCAAAAGCAATGGAAGGAAGGAAGGAGGAAGGAAGGAAGGAAAGAAGGAAAGAAGGAAGGGAGGGGAGAGGGAAGGAAGCCAGGCAGGCAGGAAGGAAGTGTTTACTTTTACTCTCAGTTTGACAGGAAGTCCAGTATGGAGGTAGGAACGTGAGGCTGCTGGTCACATGGCATCCAGAGTTAGCAAGCAGACAGAGTTGGATGCCGGTGCTCAGCCTGCCAGCCTGTGGTGTGGTGTGGCCCTCAGACTGACTCTTTCCTTCGGAACCTCAATAATTCAGTCTAGAAACTTCCTCACAAATGTGATGGGACACTTGTTTCTTAGAGGTGATTCTGATCTGGCCAAGTGACAGTCAAGAGTAACTGTTATGAACAGTGACCACCCCCCCCCACAAATGGTCTTTGAGGGGAAGCTCCCACCCCATTCTCAATGAACATCCCCAAAAGAATACATACTTTGCTGAGTTTGTTTACACAAACTCTAATCTAGCTACTTTGGAGGCAGCGGCAAGGAGATCATGAGTTATGGGCCTGTCTGGACAACTTGGATAAGTTACTGCAACTGTCTCAAAAGAAAGAAAAATTGGGTGGGAGAGATGACTTGGTGGTTAAGAGCACTGACTGCTCTTCCAGGGGTCCTGAGTTCAAATCCCAGCACCCACATGGTGGCTCACAACCATCTGTAATGGGATCTGATGCCCATTTCTGGTATGTCTGCAGCTACAGGGTACTCACATGCATAAAATAAATATATCCTTAAAAAAAAAAAAAGAAAGAAAAAAGAAAAAAATTAAAAAGGACCAGGGAAGCCGGGCGTGGTGGCTCATGCCTTTAATCCCAGCACTTGGGAGGCAGAGGCAGGCAGATTTCTGAGTTCAAGGCCAGCCTGGTCTACAGAGTGAGTTCCAGGACAGCCAGGGCTACACAGAGAAACCCTGTCTCGAAAAAACAAAAACAAAAACAAAAACAAAAACAAAAACAAAAACAAAAAAAAGGACCAGGGATGTAGCTCAGGATATTGTACCTAGTCTGCACAAGGCCCTGGATTTAATCCCCAGTACAGTAGCAATCCCCCATCCCCCAACAAAAATGACCATGGGGCAGGCAGGATAGTTCAGTGGGTTAGGAACCAGGAGTGTGCACCACACCACAGGCCCGTCTCAGGAGCCTAGGGTTCTGCTAAGACTGATGGTCTGAGTTCAATCCCAGGGCCCAGGGGGAAGGTGGATCTCACCCTCTGACCTTCACACATACACAGTGGCACAGGCACACCTAAATATACCACACAGGGGCTGGTGAGATGGCTCAGCGGGTAAGAGCACCCGACTGCTCTTCCGAAGGTGATGAGTTCAAATCCCAGCAACCACATGGTGGCTTACAACCACCCGTAATGAGATCTCTGGCCGGAGCGAGCGGGGCTATCCGGAGCTAGCGGGGCCGAACGGGGCCCAAACAGGGCCTGAACGGGGCTGACCGGAGCAAGCAGAGCCGATCAGAGCGAGCGGGGTTGACCGGAACAAGGGGAAAAAGAAAGAAAGAAAGAAAGAAAGAAAGAAAGAAAGAAAGAAAGAAAGAAAGAAAGAAAGAAAGAAAGAAATGTATATACCACACAGAAGAATAAGTGGATGAACAAATATAGAAATGCAATTTTAAAAAATGACTATGGCCGGCCAGAGAGATGGCTCTGAGGTTAAGAGCGCTGGCTGCTCTTCCAGAGGTGCTGAGTTCAATTCCCAGCAACCACTTGGTGGCTCACAACCATCTGTAATGGGATCTGGTGCCCTCTTCTGGGCTGCAGGTATAC
This sequence comes from Mus minutoides, assembly GCA_902729485.2. Taxonomy (NCBI): domain Eukaryota; kingdom Metazoa; phylum Chordata; class Mammalia; order Rodentia; family Muridae; genus Mus; species Mus minutoides. Next base: position 1,119,084 of record LR749510.1, on the reverse strand, counting down.
ATGCAGGCATACATGCTGTGTACATAATTTAAAAAATCTTTTTTTTATAAAAATAGCCACGTGTTTTTATTAGCACTAAGGCTGTCTGGTTCACATACACCCTTGAATTCTGACTACTTCCGTTTAGTCTGAGGCAGAAGATTTAGTCCAGAAGCCATTCTGGTGTCACCAGATCAAGGCCAGCTTCTTGGATCCTATGTTGCTGCTACCATGACCCACAGAGGACGCTGCCAGCTAGGCCTTCGAGGTCACAGGGGAAGTGTAAGCTCCTGCGCGGGTATTTAGGCTTTCCCCGGCTTTCTTTGTGGTGTGCACACTCTGGTTCTGTTTGGTGACAGGTCACAAGTATAGCTTCACATGACTTCAAAGTCGATCTGGGATCAGGAAAGGTCAGGAGACTACATTTGTGGCCAGCCTGGACTTTGGTGCCTGTAGATTGGTGAGGCTCTAAAGATGGGATGGTGGCCAGGTGGGCAAATTCAAGTAGATACATAGTTTCATTCATTCATTCATTCATTCATTTAGTTCAAGGAGACACATAGTTTCCATTCATTCATCATTTAGTCTTGCTGTTGATGCGGGGCACAGGCTCCACACCAGCCTTTAGCTAGCTATATTCCAAATGTAGAAAGGTGGCTGTGGATTGGCTGGGAGACGGCCGTGTGCTCACCTGGCAAAGCTCTTGGTCTGATCCCCGAATCCCAGGAACTGAGCATGGTGATGAGTGCCTGTGGTCCTAGCACTGGGGAGGTAGAGGCAGGAGGATCAGAAATCCAATGTCATCCTCAACTACATAGTAAATTCCAGGCTACTTGGACTACCAGAGAGCCTGTCTCAAAAAACAAACAAAATATAAATAAAGTGGTGGGATGAACTGAAAAGCACATTACGCCAGCATTTTGCCAATGTAACTCCACTGTGGTCTGCTGAGTCTGTGACACCCCTTTGGCTGCTGTGAGCTCCTGATGTCAGGGTCTGCCCCCCTGCCCCCTCCCCCCAGCCCTCTGCAGACATTACACTGGCTCTCAGGGTCATGTGTGGTAGCGCAGATCAGCAGGCAGACGGCCCTGTGATGGCAGCCTGGGGTGGGAGCCTCCTAGGGCTGGGTGACACACCATTGTGTGTCCATTGTGCCCGGCAGCTGAGGTGGCTACAGCTGGCTGAGTCGCAGCCACCCCTCCCTCGCCCACCCCAGGCTCAGGAACAAACATCTCTTCTTACAAAAAAATTAAAAAGGAGAAGTGACGAGGTCACGGCCGAGCTTTCCACATGACCTGCCGGGGAACAGAGCCCGTCTTTGTTAATCCAGCCGCCTGTCAGTCGTCTCCCGAGCTGCATAAGCCACTTAGCACAGCCTCACCCCTGACCCGCCCCTCTGTCCCTGCCGGCTTGGCGCTCCAAAGCTCTGCAGCACTTGGCCTCCTGCTGGCTGCCTCGCAGCTGCTCCTGAGGCCCGTGTGCCTTGCTGACCCAACATATAAGAGGGGGAACTCTGGAGCAGGGATGGATGGATGGATGGATGGATGGATGGATGGATGGATGGAAACTGAGGACCTCGCTGTCTCCAAGATGGCAATAGCAGCAAACAGCCCCCCCAGGCGTTGTGGAATGACTGTCCTCAGGGGTCAAGCAGCTAGTGTGTGTGCCCTGAGAGCGCTGTGTCACACAGTCCCCCAGCCATGAGAGCCATCTCCACTCCTGCCTCCCCAGACCCTCGTTCTGGCCTTTGCCTCCTCTTTGCTTGCTTTCTTTTCTCCCAGGACACCTGGGCTCTGTTCATCTCTGCTGATTGAGGGGTTCAGGCTGTTCAGTTTGGGGGTTCTCCAGTGCAGGAGCCCAGAGAGACTTTCAGAAAGTACAGTTAGACTCAGTGGGGCTGGCTCTGTCTCCTCTCACTCCTCACGAGATACTTCCTATTCTGCCTTCAGCTCTGAGGGCTAGCCAGAGGGCCAGGAAGCCAGTGGGTAGAAGTCTCCCCAATTCCACCTACTCCCTGTATGCTTGGTGACAGCAAGGGACCCTCCTTCCAGACCCCAAGGACATGAAGTATGGCCAGTGTATCCCAGGAAAACTTGTGGACTCCAGTTCACATTAGCCATCCGATCAGGCGTAGCTGAACCCTCCTGTCCCCTCGTTGTCTAGGGCAAGGCATCTCCCACAGAAGGCTCTGAGCTGGTATGCCCAAGGTGCCCAGGATGAAAAAGGCAGCAGGTCTCAGACTGTGGGGTCTACGGGTCTGTGGAGCAGTGGGCTCCCCGAAACAGAGGAGTCATGTTCACCAGATCTCACGGTGGCCCCAGGGTCACCTGAGCGTACATACATTTAGCACCTCATCCCAGGGGTCTCTCACAGGAGGAGTGAGGTAAGGTCTGGCCTTTCTGTGGGTAAAGGGTCCCCAGACTCTGCTGTTGTGGCTGGACATTCATGAGAATGCGGTTCTTATCCCATGTCTGCTCTCCTGACTCCCTTCTCCCTGCAAAGCCCCATCTTCCCTAGTTTGCCCCTGTGCAGACTAAGGTCATAGGCTAAGTCCTTCTATGGCCTACATGGAGGCAAGCTTCAGGGTGTCCCTGGGGCTGTGTGACCCTCCTGGGGTTCACTGACTGTGTATGTAGCCTCCTCAAAGCCTGAGGCACCTTGCCTAATCCTCAGCCCACTGGTTGGGCAGGACTGCTACTGCCCAGAGACCACCCTGGTGGAAATCCCAGCATGGCCTGCACCATTGGGTGGCGGCCAGGCATCCTCGGCCTTCTCCCTCCTAGACAACGGGCCCTTTCATGTTGCCTGCCCCAGGAAGCCAGCAGAGTCATTCTGCCCCCACCTCACTTCCTCTTCCTGCACCCTGCCCTTTTCCAAGAGGTCTTCCTGCCCTGCTGGTCACTCTGGGACAGCTGGAGGAGGGACATCGGGCAGGGGACACAGGGAAGCAAGGATTCTGGGGCCAGCTGAGGGCTGAGCCATCAGGCCATATTGGTGGGATGCAGCCTCATAGGGCAGTGTTTGAAAGCATCTGGGTAACTGTCAAGGCCAAGGCCTGGCTTCTGACTCCCTCCTGTCTAAGCTGAGCTGTCACTATGCAGCTGGAACCTGCAGGACCCTTAGTCACACACACCTGAGGGACAGAGAGCCTGAGGGACCCAAGCTATAGGAGCAGGACCTAAGATGTAATACTGTGCTGGTCTCAGTGCTCTCGCTCTCTCTGCCTCTGCCTCTGCCTCTGCCTCTGCCTCTGCCTCTGCCTCTGCCTCTGCCTCTGCCTCTGCCTCTGCCTCTGCCTCTGCCTCTGCCTCTGCCTCTGCCTTTGCGCCTCTGCCTCTCTGCCTCTCTGTGTTTCTCTTTCTGTCTTTCTCTCTGTGTTTATGAGAGAGACAGAGAGACAGAGACACTTGTAGCTTGCCACACTCCCACACATGCACACACATGAGTTACGTGTGGTGTGAACATGAGCTCCTTCCTTCTCTCATCCCCTTGCTAACATTGCCTCTAGGGCTCTTCAGCAATCAGGGAGCTTGCTGGCCATCTGTCCCACCCTCAGCTTCCGGCTGGCACTAGCTCCTGCCTGTATCTCCTCTTACCTCCCAGGCAGCTCCCCTGAGGGCCAGCCCGTCTCTATCTTCTGGGGCATCTGCAAGAGACTCAGCTGCCTGGGGGACCCGTTCTTCCTGGCTCCAGAGTCCCCTATCTTGATCAAGCCACAAACTGTCTCAGCCCTTGCATCTGCTGTTGCTGATGAAGGAAGACACTTAGGGAGGGAGGGACAGGATACCAGCCACATGTCCAAGGCAAAGCAGGGCCCAGGCTAAGATCCTTATTTGGTATAGACATGCCCAGGAGGGCCTGGTCGTGCCCACTATGGACACTAGGTACCAAAGTGCTGGTGACCTGCCTCTGGCTTCTGGCTTTTACTGGAGGGCGCTCTGGGTAGCCTCTGTGGGAGGAGGCTGTGACCGTGGCAAAGGTGACAGACAGCTGAGGGAGGGGTGGGGATTCATCTTTAACGTGCTTACCCCTCCCCCATTTGTCATCTTAGTATTAGATATTGAACCCCAAACGCAAACATTCTACTACTGAGCCACACCCCAGCCCTCTTTTTTTATTTTCATTTTGAGATAGGGTCTCATTAAATTTTTGAGGCAGACCTTGGGTATTTCTCTCTTCCTGTCTGCCCCTCCTCCTCTCCTCCAAGTATCTGAGAGAGTAAGCCAGCCCTGGCTTCTCCAGTACTGAATTGGATGGATACACTTACCTTGAAAAGATTTGTGGCTTTTTTTTGGGGGGGGGTGGGTTTGGGGTTTTCTCAGAGCTGGAGCTTGAACCCAGGGCCTCATCCCTGCTCCACAAGAGTTGGCTCTCCCGGCTCTGTCCCTTGTCTGTGCTTCTATGAAATGGAGCTAGCACCTGAGCTACAAATGTCCTTTCCATGGCCGTGTGAGGAAGGCCCCACACACTCAGAGTGGAGCTGCTGGGCGGTGCTGGCCACAGGGTCAGGGCAGAAGGCTGTTGGAGAGGATGCCTGGAGGGAAGAGTAGTGACCCATCACTGGCCAGGACATACCCCAGGCGGGGGCAGGGGTGGGGGCAGGGGCAGGTGTGCAAGCTGGGTGGAAGAAAGCAGGAGGCAGGGTCTGGCCTGAGAGGCAGCTGTGGAGGGACAGGCCAGTGCGCAGAGCCATGTAGGGTCCCTGCTGCAGGGGCTGTGATAGCTTTTGACCTGACCATTCTCCACAGGGAAAAGGGACTGACTGATTAGAGATGCTATAGTGACTCTTGTCTCTCAAGCAGTGTGGCCAGGAGGCAGCTGACCTGGGCCACCTTATGTTTCCTTGAGGCATGATCCATCTGCTGACACATCCCTTGACCAAAGTCTATGAGTCCAGCCGGTCACCTGCATGGGGACTCACCACAAAGCTGTTTTGTTCGAGTGGAACCTTCTGGGTCTCTGTCTGCTTACACACATAACAGCTGCCCCAAGGTCACAGGGCCTGCAAGCCATCAACCCCTGTAGGACAAGCAGTTGTGGATGGCTCTTTCAGCCTGGTTTAGGGATGATCCCTCTCTGGATGCTGAGTTGAGCTGGCTAACTGGGAGTCAGGAAGAAAGGACTGCTTGTAGCCAGGAGGTCAGCAGGAGGCCGCAGAGTCAATGCTGGGTCTCTTCCATTGGTCAGCAGGTGTCCTCCAGGGAGGCTGTCTGCCTCTGAGGCCATAGATATTAGTCAGCCAGCTTAGCAGATTTTGAGAGCAAGGACGACTGAGGTAGACCCCACGCCACCCCCACAGGGCTGCACAGGGTCCACCCAAAGAGAGCCAGGCCAGTCCCTGCATGTCATAGGCAGAGCTAGCAGTCTTGTGCCTGCATGTACGCCTGCACACCAGAAGAGGGTGCCAGATCCCATTACGGATGGTTGTGAGCCACCATGTGGTTGCTGAGAATTGAACTTAGGACTTCTGGAAGAGCAGCCAGTGCTCTTAATCGCTGAGCCATTTCTCCAGCCCCACATCCCCATGTTTTTTATTTTATTTAATGTTTTTATTATGTCTTGCATTTTATTATTATTTTTTTATTTTTTTATTTTATTTTATTTTATTTTTTGGTTTTTCGATACAGGGTTTCTCTGTATAGCCCTGGCTATCCTGGAACTCACTTTGTAGACCAGGCTGGCCTCGAACTCAGAAATCTGCCTGCCTCTGCCTCCCTGAGTGCTGGGATTAAAGGTGTGTGCCACCATGCCCAGCGTATTTTATTATTTTTGTATATTATTATTATTATTATTATTATTGCTGCTGCTATTGTACTTTATTTTTATATATCTATATACATGAATGCAGGTGCCCACAGAGGCCAGAAGCAGGTACCAGACCCCCTGGGGTCGAGTCACGGGTGGTTTAGAGCCACCCAGCACAGAGTGGGCAAGTGAACTCTCAGATCCTCTGCAAAAGTATCTCAGGGGTTGCATCATCGTCACCATTGTCTCCAGCTCTCAGTTTCTGATTTGCTGGGACCTGCGGGGGTACACACCCATCCTGGGCACAGGGCAGAGTCCCTGCAATGTGCAGAGTGGGCACAATACCTATGAAGTCAGGCTCCCCTGGGCATGACAGGACCGATACTCACGGGCCTGGGGACAGCTGGGATGGTTTTGCTTGATCAGCTTCCTGACCACCCTGTTACTATAATGTGAGCATGCATTCATCCAGTCCTGGCTCCTTAACTTGCCTGCCTCACCAATATCCCTTCTAATAGAAGATTGCTGCTAGAACCTTCCCTAGTCTTCCTGCCTTACAAATGACTAGGAAGGTTCTGGAAAGCTGAGAAAAGAGGGAGGGAAGGAAGGAAGAACTGCATTGACAAAGGTCTGACAATGACTAGAGCAGGCAGGGGTCCGGTGGTGTTGGGTTGGGGGTCAGAGAGCCATAGACACAGGCACAGCTATTTAATTAATTAACTAATTAATTCATACTACTACTATGGAAGGCAAGAATGAGAGTCAGGGACCCAGTTGCCAGGCCGCACATTGGCCAAGGCTGGGGGCTGGCTGTATTCCAGCCTAGCTGCCTCTCTTACGCAGTGACTCTTATCTGGAACCTTCTGTAATGACTTGTACAATAGTACCCTACCCAGGCCACTGTGTCCTGGTATTGTCACTGCCTTGGTGACCCATCCTCTGGGGAAAAAGAGTGAAGGACACTGGGAGAAGATCATATCAAGGTCACCAACCCTACTTTCTCAGCCACAGAAGTCGGCTTTCAAAGAGAAGCAACGCAGAACTAGAAAGCAGCACCTGTCCTTGCCTGGACCTGACTTATAAACTGCTCATCGCACTGGGGGCATTTAGGAGCAGGATGGCCGCGCCCAGTGGTCGTGAGATGCTGCAGCCTTATACGCTATGAGACCATTGGGTCTGAGGTCACTGAAGGTCAACTCATCCTACTGGCTGAGCCGATGACTAAGGTGACCCAGTTCTTAGGAGGCATGACCAGGGTGTGGTAGAGGAAGCCTCTGAGTGGCTCGGCAGGTAAAGGTGCTTTTGGGATAAGCTCGGTGACCTGTGCCCCATGTAAAGACGGAAGAATCCGTGAAGTTGTCCTCTGGCCTTCACTTGCAGACCATGGCATATGTTTTCTCCGCCCTTTATACTATGGATATGAACATGTCCCAATGTCCTTAACTCTTTCCCCTTCCCTCCTCCTCGAGGATGGGTCACAGTTTCCAAGCTAATGACAATAACAGGACACAGTGGCCTGGGTAGTGGCATAGTACAAGTCGTTACAGAAGGTTCCAGATAAGAGTCACTTTGTCAGGAGGCAGCTAAGCTGGAATACAGCCATCCCCAAGCCTTGGCCAATGTGCAACCTGGCAACTGGGTCCCTGGCCCTCACCCTTTCCTGCAGCAATCGGAAGGGTGGGTGACCTAAAGAGCATACTGTATTGAAGACCCCTGCACAGCATGTAGGGTCTTCTTCAGGTTGCCCTTCGGGCTCCCGTGCATGAATCACGCCCATGCCACAGATGAGTAAGCTGAGGCTCTGCCGTTTCTGGAAGCCTCTGATGCCATGTGACCCTCTGCCTCACTCTTTCTGGTAGCGCCAGGTCTGTGGGGGTTGTCAGGGCTTGGCTCTTCTTTTATTTTTTTAAAATTTTTTTTCAAAGATTTATTTATTTATTTATATGTAAGTACACTGTAGCTGTCTTCAGACACCTCAGAAGAAGTATCAGATCTCATTATGGATGGTTATGAGCCACCATGTGGTTGCTGGGATTTGAACTCAGGACCTTCAGAAGAACAGTCAGTGCTCTTAACCTCTGAGCCATCTCTCCAGCCCACGGCTTGGCTCTTCTTACCTACCCCTCCCTGGCACCCTGTTACAACATCCAACAGCATTATGTAGCACTGAGCTGAGATGTTGCTATAGCAACACTGAGTATGGAAGGCACTCAATACAAACTTTCAAGACATTGCGTGCAGAGTCTCCACCTCCCAGGCCAGGGCCGGTGCTCACTGCTCACCAGACCATCTCCACTCCTGTGATGGATGCCAGGCTCCCAGGATGGACACATCTGGGGAGGGGAAGTTTTACAGGGGTCGGGGTGGGGTTAGGACAGTGAGGTGGTTGGTTGTGCTGGGCTTAGTGGTCCACGGCCTGGTCACTGTATCACAGAGGCTCCTGAGACGCCTGTGACTTAACCTGTCAAGGCAGCACTTGACTGGGGGGAGGGGGAACCCCAGGCTTCCAAGTGATACATCTTTCCCCTTGGGCCCTGTGGAGACTCGGAGCCTGGTGCAGCTGCCCGCACATCTGTCAGTTCGAGAGCTCTCTAGCCAGATGTCAGGAGGCCCAGCTGTGCGCAGGCTCACAGGTACAATCTGCAGGGCACACAGTGGGTGTCTGAAAAAAACAGAGAAGTGCTCTCTCCCACTCATAGAGGGACAGAGGGACAGGGCAGGTGCGGGCAGAGTGTTGTCTCCTTGGAAAACCCCCAAATGTATCTCCTGTTCTCTCTGGGCTCACAGGGGCTCCAGCACTCCTTGGCTTGAGGACTTGTCACTCCGTGTGGCCTCCTCAGCCCCTCCTATCTCAGAAATACTTCCATTGGACAGCCCCTCCCCCTTGCCATCATGACTCCATCCTTATATCTATGTCTACATGGGATTCTGGGGTACATGACATTGAGGGGACACAAGGCAATACACTTGTCCTACCAGATGTCTTCATACTGGTTAGGTGGCTCTTCCTCCTCTGTCTCTGTTGCTCTGACCCATGAGCCTCTTGGCTGCCTTCCTAGCACCAAGCATGCCTCTGCCCCAGGGCCTTTGCTCCTGCCATCTGTCCCACCCAGACTACACTTAAACAGTCCCTACTTGCCGCCTGTGCGCTGTGGATTATTTGTTCAGCCTCCACCTCATTGTGACTTTTTGTCCTCGGTTTCTAAAATGTTTCCTGGCATCTAGAATCTTCTCAGATCAGTCTACAGGCTGAAGAGATGATCCTGTGGCTCGCACTTCCAGGTGGTGGTGTCCAGGAGCCTCTTCAGTGGTGAGGGAAGGGACAAGCGTCAATAGTGTGCTCTTTCTCTTCAGTCCTGTCTGCTTGGCCCTTGGTCCTTTTATGCATGCATATTTGTGCTGGAGAGATTGCCTTAGCAGTTAAAAGCACTGGCTGCTCTCCTAAAGGACCCAGGTTCAATTCCCAGCACCCACATATAGGCTCACAATCATCTGTAACCTCAGGGCCTTAGAAATTCTGAGGCTCTCTTGTGATGTCTGTGCAGGCAAATCACCCATACACAGAAAATACAGATAAATAAATCTAAGAAAAGAGAAAGAAAGGAGGAGGGGGTAAAAAAATCACACTGAAAGTCACACCTTCCACGGAGACTCCCTGCCTCACTGGACAGATGGACACTGAAGTTCAGAGGGCAGGACAGGACTGCTCCATTAATCTAAACTACTAGGGCCATAACACCCACTCCAGGCCTGCGGCTGGCTCCTCTCTCACCTAAGTGTGGAGCCAGCTCTGGCCCAGAGCCTGCCTGGGTAGGAGGGGCCTGGACTCTGCCCCCTGCAGCAGTCAGGATCCCGGGGATTAGGACTGGATGGGCCTCTGGAGCCTCCCACAGCTTTCCTGCATTTCCAAGTTCAACATCACCTTTGCCAGCTGCCAACTGGGTATCATACGACACCCATTCCAGAAACGCACATTGCTCTCTGCCGTGGTGGTGGCCAGGCTGGGTCTGATGGGGCCTGGTGGGTCCATGAGAGAGGAGGCAGCCACCCAGGGTGGCCCTGAGCTCGAGGAGCCTTCTGGAAACATTGTAACTAGCCGCACTGCCTGTACTTGCAAACTTTGTTGCAAAGGAAAATAAACAGGTGACTTAATCAGAGTGGTTTGCAGCCCGGCTGAGTAGGTAGCTCTCAGCCAGCTCCAGGAGGCTATCTGCATCTAAAACCATTCCATGTTGCTCTGGGGCCTTGTTCTCCATCAGCAGCGTGATGACTGGGGAGTTGTTTCCGCTTTACATCTGAAGAAACTGAGGCTGGGATGCCTTCAGAGTGTCTGTTCACCAAGGAAGCAAGCTCAGTCACCTTGCTCTTAAAATAGCCCCCAGTAGTCAGTAGCACAGGGAGCCCTTGTCTGCAGCTCCTGGGCGATTGTGGCTTGTGGCAGAGACAGACAGACCTCAGGAGTGCTTGGAACAGGCCTCAGGTGAGCCAGAGCCCCTCTGATCCCAATCCAAACCCCAAGCCAGGCCTTGGAACAGATACAGAGGGAGATGTGGTCTGGAGATAAACGCTTCTGATGCCAAAGGCAAGACAATCCTACTCCCTCCCGGTGCTTGAAGAGACCATGAGATGGTGGGACAGAGCCCCTGCCCATGCGGGTCACCCTTTGGTGGGGTGAAAGGTAAAAGGGTAGGGGTTGGATACTGCTGGGTGAAAGCCTTCCACTGAGATCCTGTGGAGTAAGCTGGACACTGGAAGCGGGCAGAGATTTTTCCAGAGGGTACTGAAGAGAAGTTGTGGGTAGCCAGTCCACGGCAGGGTCTCAAGTATGAACCCAGTCTGAGGATCTTGCTGTGAAACCCCACCAATTCTGGAGGCACAGCCAGTGACTGAGTGTGACATCCCTGAGAGAAGCCTGGCCTCCTGCTGTGTCCCGGGTGTCATCCTGTTTCATGCATCAGTCTCATGCCTGCCTTTCCCCACACTTTAAATGGACAACGGAGGGGCTGGCCATCCGGCTGTATGGCCGAGCGAGCATAGAACAAGCTTCCAAGGCCAGCTAGTCTGAGACCTCACATCCAACCAGGAGCATTCAGTGCCACCTGGTTCCTTTGCATGGGAAAATGAAAACACACGGAGGCGCCACTGAGCACACAGAGAGGGCTGTTAAAACAGTGACCGGCAACTGCTAAATTCTGACAAGGACTTGGAGAAGCCCAAGTCCTCACCTACTCCTGGTGGGTGGGTGGGTGGGGTGTTGGGGGCTCAGGGGAGAATCCCAGGGGAGTCCCAGATCCAAAAGCCACCATTGCAACCGAGCAAGTTGTGTGGTGTTCCCAAGAGAGTGGACATTCTCACATTCTCAGGCATCAAAGCAGTATCAGTCACTGGAGAACAGTCACTCAGGGAAAACCGCACACAAGTCCAGCAGTGGAGGACACACACGACTCAAAAACAGGAAGCCAGACACGGGAGGCCACCCAGTGTCTGATGTGACCAGCACCCAAACGGCAGATGGGAAGGGGGTGCTGAGTCACTGCTGTGGGTTTCGTTTGGGGGATGATGGAAAGTCTTCAGATGGGGGTGATGGCTATGTGACACTAAGCTTATGCCATCCTGCTGAGGTGGGGAGAGTCAGTGCTTCCTATGTGCAAATTCCGAATTCTGTCTGAGCCACGCCCCCAGGCCCTTAACTGGAGGATTCTAGGAAGGAACTCGTCCAGTCAAGCCGGCTCCACTCTTTTTTTTTTTTTTTCTGGGATAGGGTCTTGCTAAGTTTCTCAGGCTGGCCTTGAATTTGTTCCAAAGCCCAGGTTGGCCTTGAACTTGTGCCTGCCTCAGTCCCTTAAAGTAGCTGCATTGACCGGCCTGTGCTACCCTGCTGGACCAGAGAGAGCACCAGACACTAGTTCCCCTGTCCGATCTACTTTTGCCTCCAGCCTTCTTTTCTGTCCAGGTCCTCAAGGAATTGTAATCACGGATGTCTTTTTATTTGGTGAGAAACTGGGTGAGCCGATTTCTGCTGGCACTTACTAACCCTGGCCATGGCTCTCCACCAGGAATCGAATACTATGATCCAATGGGGGGTATTTTTAAGTCCACTTAAAAAAAAATCTTATCAATTTTTCCAGGAGTAGAAAGATGGCTTGTCTGTTCTACATAACATCTTTTATTTAAAAAAATGCTGTCCGGCCAGGCGTGATGGCACACACCTTCATTCCCAGCACTTGGGAGGCAGAGGCAGGCAGGCAGATTTCTGAGTTTGAGCCTAGCCTGGTCTACAGAGTGAGTTCCAGGACATCCAGGGCTACACAGAGAAACCCTGTCTTGAAAAACCAAAAAAAAAAAAAAAAAAGCTGTCCTAGAAATCAAGGCTGTCATTGTGTCATTGGCCTCTCATTCCCACTGGGGAGAGGCAGGAACCTCCAGCAAGTGACCTGGCACCTCTGTTTCTCAGTCGCCCTGTGCATGCAATGAAGGTCACTTTTAGAATTGAACAAGGGCGTGGCACCCCAATGTGAGCGTGGCATCCTAATGTGAGCGTGGCACCTGGCTGAGGAGGTGGCAGCCGTCCTCAGAGTGAGTATTCATGGCAGGGTGTCCCTCTTGTGCTAAGTGCTGTGAGGGTCCAGTCATCTGAAGCTGGTCTTGCCTGGCCATACTGCCTCCAGTCTCCTATGCACTGCCGACAGAACAGCCCAAGCATGGCAGCCATTGTTCCGTTCATAGACCTGCTGTGGGTGAGGTTAGGTGGGACCACCTGGGGAGGCCTCTGCCTGGGGCTGGAGGAACTGCTTCCAAGATGGCCAAGTGACTTGCAACATGGTGGGGCCTCTTGCCAACTTGTTCTGTGGCTGGTGGGTCTGGTTTGCTCCTCCCGCTCCCTCCCTCTAGGCAGTTGGGGTTCCTGGTTTGTGGAGCCCCAGAACCAAAGTCTGAGGAGGGTGGGTAGGAGCTACATCACAGTCAGGAGCCAGATACCGAAGTTACATTAGCCCCTTCTTCCTCCAGACACTATGCCCTAGAAAGTTCTGGAAGGGTACGCGGGATGGAAATTTCTGGCCAGCTTGGTCGGGCTCACATTTTGTTCTTTCCTTGTGAGCCCAGGGGTTGGATGGCTACGTGCAGGTTCTCTGACCTTGGCCATTCTTCCTGTCATTCTACGGATTGACAGGATGTGGGTCACTCACTCACCCGCTGGATTGACGCTGAGGAGGGATGGCATCCTGAGAAGGTGCCTATGCGGCTACTGTCACCTAGCTGAGGGTCACTGGCCACACTTGGGTCTGGTGGCTGTGGTTAGAGGGATCCCCAGATCTTCGGTCTCCCTTTTATGATGACCGCCCAGGGTGACACTCAGCAAGCCATCAGTTTGTGCTTGACTGCTCTTGGCTGAGGGGCGTCGAGTGGCCTGGGTCCTTGCTTGCCAGAGCAGAAGGCAATAGAATGCTTTTGCCCAGGAAGGGGAAGGCCTGGGGGAACCTTGTGGCCTAGAAAGGGAGAGGGAGGCTAGCGGAGGGGAGGGGGAAGAGGAGAGGGAGGGGGAGGATTGCAGGAAGGGAGGCCTTCCCTCCACCCACCTTCCAGAGGTACCCCCACTGCAGGAAGAACCAGCAGAGCCAGATAAAGGCCCAGCAGGGGCCAGAGGAGGCTTTCCCACAAAGGAAGCTGAGAGGAGGCCTTTCTGTCTTGCCTCTGCACTCCAAGGGCCTTTCAAGCTATTCAACGCCTCCAAATGGGTGGGCGGGGCCTCTGCCTCCCAAGCAGCCCCAAGGCACATCCATTTATTTAAAAGGAAAAAAAAAAAAAAACCCACACACACACACATCATGTTCTAGAATATTCTGCCACAGAGTGCCTTTTTTTTTTTTTCTCTCTGGGTCCTGCTGTGTCTGGGAGGAGGGGAGCTTGAGACCTGCAAGCTGCCCTGCGGTAGCTGTCCCTTGTCAAGAGTCAACAGCTCCCTCTGGGGACCTCCTGTATCTGATTGGATGAGTTCTGTCCCTGCCCAGTGCTCCTAGCTGTTGCCACCGCCAGCTAGTGGAGGCGGAACTGTTGGTCCAGGCTGTAGAATTAGCTGGTGCCCTCTGGTCTGCAGCCCCTGATGTCTTAGTGGCCTTCTGCCCCCTGCCTGCCTCCAGATCCCCGAGTCCCTAGGGACGGCCCTTCCTGAAGTGTGGTTATGTTGCCAGCTCTGAGATTGGTCAGCCCCACCCTGAGGAGGCTTCTTTTCCCCTGACACGGACCTGGCGGGTGCCATCAGGCTGGGGCGAGGTATCAAGCTTGATCCAGGCCTGGAGTCTGTGGGCTCCAGGGTCCTGGCGGGGCTCAGTAAGAGGCCTTGGGGGCACTGCTAGCCTGGTGAGGCAGGAGTGGCTGGCAGTGCCAGGCTCATTAGCCCGCCTGCAGAGGGGATTAGGGAGCCAGCCCGCCGGGCTGCAGTTATTAAAGGCTCCGCACTAGGTAAACACCAGGCGCTTCCTTACAGAGCCGCACCTGCTAATTAGAGGGCAAGGAGCTTATTAAAACAGTAACTCTGGGGAATGCCCAGCAAGGAGGAGGGCGGAGTGACATTTGGGGACAGAGGGCAGGAGGCTGGGGCAGAGGGGTTAGGAGGTGGGAAGGAGACTCTCCCTCTCTGGAGGCTGAAACTGTAGAAGCCCCTGCTTCCTCCGTATCTCCCCAGGCTGGCTGTTGGCTTTTGGGACCCATGTGTCCTTCCTGGTGACAATGATTGTGGGTTACATACAACGTCCAAAGGCCATCTGTGTGAGGTCGGGCAGGGCCCTGGTATCCATGTCCGGATCCCCAGGGCCGCGAGACGGACAGCGTGCAGATGGTCCACAAGATTACACTGGGCTGGTGCGGTGGGGGGAGGGGTGGAGACAAAGGGGAGGTGGCAGGCATAGAATGGAACCTCAGATCTGTGATAATGGACTTGTGGGGTGGGAGAGGCACTCACTGCCAACAATCCTCTCTGGAAGCCGAGATGATAAAGCAGGTGACCCCCAGGGTAGTGGGGAGGCCAGCCCTGCCAAGCCTGAGATTTCAGCCCCTAAAATCCAGTCAGACTAGAGAGAGGTCTGGTATGCTTCTGAGCCTCTAAATTTGGGGTCATTTAGTACAGCAGCCACAGGCAGCAAGTACCTTGGAAAACTACCTAGTTGCTTCTGGCAGAAGTCCTGCCCTCCACCTGTGAACCCTGCACCCCACCTCAGAGCACTCCACATCCTCGGGGCTCCTGCTGACATTCAGAGCCCCTCACCCACACTCAGAGCCCCTCACCCACACTCGGAGCCCCCCACCCACACTCGGAGCCCCTCATCCACACTTGGAGCCCCTCACCACACTCGGAGCCCCCCACCCACACCCAGAGAGTCTTCTCTTTGGGTTCCCTGGCGAGTTCTTGCCCTTCTTCTGCATTTTCTCTCCACCCTTCCCTCTCCCTTGCTTGGTGTCTGAGAGGTTTCCGGAAGCCAACTCACAAGTGAGGATTTCACTGCTTAGCCCCAGGCGTGCAGAGCTCCGCAGCTCACATTCAGAGCCTGGCCTTGGGGCTAGATGTAATCCAAGCCAGCTAGTTGGGAGTTAGAGACAGGTTCATCCCTTGCTGTGTGGCCTTAGGCAAGATTCCTAGCCTCTCTGAGCTCACACTCTCATCTGGAAAACATCTCTATGGCTCTGGTGAAGGAATTGTGTGGGGGTGGGGGGAGGGGAGGATCTAAGATGCCAAAGAGAGATTGTCAGGGCCCGGGACCTCTGATGAAAGGCCAGGTACACCTGAGAGCCCTTGACCTGACCCCAGACATTTTATACTTCTTAATTCAAGCTCCTCCCACCCTACACATCATGGACTAGAATCTTGTCTCTCCAGATGTGGCCGTAGAAGCACAGAGAGGGAAGTCACTTGCCCTAAGTCACACTGCAGGGTCCACAGCTAGCTCTGGTTGTCTAGCTAGTCTCAACCTGTTGTACTGGATTCAGGTATACTGAACATACACCGAGCCCCTCCCCTCTTCTATCCTTACCCTCCCTAGTCCAGCGGCCCTCCACCTTTTCCATGCTGTGACCCTTTAATGCAGCTCCTCATGTTGTGGTGACCCTCAACCATCAGCTGCTCAGTTGTGGTGCCAAGCAGGAGGTGAGGTGTGGTGGGAGACTCCCCATGCCTGGTGACAGGCGGATACTGCTTGGAGATCTCACCTTTCCCTCCACAGGGTCGTTGTCTTGGCAACTGTCCACTGTGGGTGACCATGCTGGATTCCGGGAACCCTAATGGATGTTGTAGTGACCCTTTGCCCCGCCCTTCTGCGCACCCTGCCCTCTCCCACTCTGAAGCTTCAGGCTGCCTCCCTGCCTGCTGCCTTGCAAGCCTGATTCTGACACTCTAGTGCCCTAGTCTGGGGATCTCCATCCCCAGCAAGCTCTCACAAGTCCCCTGAAGGAGGCTCTGGACACCCCACCCCTGAAGTGGTGTCTGACCTACAGCCACCAATCCTTTTCTCTGCCAGGAAGGGAAGAAACATCACTGCATCCCAGGCAGGGGGGCTGGGGAGTGCTGACCCCATCCATCCGTCAGTGGCCGCTTACACCCCAGCAGCCACAGAGCCTAGCGTTTCACAGTGGTCCTTGGAGGTCACTGAGACACTCATGGGCTTTTCTTCCTCCCTCCAGGCCACTGTAGAGGTCAGATGACTCACCTCATCTCCCTAGCTGCTCCTTTCCACGTGTGGTACCCCCATGATTTGCCTCGTAACTCTGTAGCTCAGTGGGGCTTCATGGGAGTCTGGTGGGAGGGTCAAAATATGGAGCTAGGTATTCTAACTTGACACCTGATAACCCTGACCCACACTAGAGGATCAAATGGGGTAACTACAGAGCAGATTCAGGGGATGGTTCAGGAAGGCCTTCACGGCTTCCTTTGCTGCCACTATCCTGCCCACCCCAGCCAGTGTCTCCTTAGAGTGATAGCCTCAGTGCTCCCCTCCCCTTTTTAGCAACCTTAGGCTCTGCCTCTGCCTGTCATTGTCCTGTGTGTGTGGGGGGGGTCCTCTGAGTTCCTGTAGCACCCGGACACAAGAATAGATGATGGTTTGTGAGCTGCAGGGAAACTCCTGGCCCCTTGGGGTATACAGCTCAGGACATCTCACTGCTACAAGCACCATCCAGCACTCTAGTAACCAGACTACTAGACTCCCACCTGACCTTGCCCTCCAGCTAACACCGAGGTGACTTGGAGTGTACGGGCAAGGAAGGCAGGGTGCCATGCAGACTTGGAGGCAGGGGTGTACACAGCCACCTCAGAGCACATCAGGCCTTCAGTGAGCTAGATGAATAACCAACCAAATCCAGCATGATGATGCATACCTGTCTTTCTAGGATTTGGGAAGCTGAGGCAGGAGGAGCTCAAGGAGACTGGGTTCAGGCCGAGTTCCACAGGCCTAAGTGTGATCACGGGCTGATGACTTAGCACCTAGTGGCTGTGCTGGCCCCCACAGCATTTGAATACTTGGTCTACAGTTGGCGGAACTGTTTGGGGAGGATTAGGACGTGTGGCCTTGCTGGAGGAAGTGTGTCACTGGGGATGGGCTTTGAGGTTTCAAAAGCCCCACACCATTTCCAGTGTGCGCACTCTGCCTCCTACCTGTGGACCGAGAGGCGAGCTCTCAGCTGGTCCTGCTGACATGCCTCTGCTCCACCATCATAGACTCTAACCCTCTAGATCCAGAAGCCCAATGACATGCGTTTTTTTCATAAGTTGCCTTAGTGATGATGTTCAAGGCCGTAACTAATACAACAGCCAGCAGGAGGTGCTGGCTTCTCTAGTAGTGGCTGTTGGCTGTAACTCTGGGACCTTTACTGTTGGGGGTATAGAGGTGGAGTCACATTCAGCTGGGGCCACAGTGGAGTCTCTATCGCTGCTGGTGGCCATCCTATGACCCGAGCTCCACCACAGTTGTAAAGGCAACCAGAGGAGATGGGAGAAACAGATTCATGGCCCCCCAGAGACAGAGACCCAGAGCCTAAGGAAGCTGGCATGGTTGCCCAGGGCTTCGAGCAGCTGGGTTGTACTCAGAGCAGAACTAGATGCTCTAAGACCCCAGTGGCCTTGCTTGTGTTGGGCACAAGAGCTCCCAGAGATGGCATCTGTCTGGCTTGAGGGTGTACACTCACTATGCCAGGGCCCTGGGTCCACTTTGTCTCCCTGAGTTATAGGAGTGAAGAGATGGGCAGTCCATGTGTCCTGGCTAGGGTAGGACTCTGGCCCCCCCAGGCAGCCTGACATCTGCCCACGGCTGGCTAGTATGCTGTGGGGAGCCTACCCTGCCTGCACAGGCTGTCCTCCTTGTGTTGCTTTTCTGTTATTCCTGCGGTGCCCAGGGTCAGCAAGATCTGGCAGCACCGGGTTTCCACGCCACTGTCCCACCAGCCCTTTGATAGATAGGAGCCGCTCCAGCAGTGTGGGGGACTGCTGCTGATCTTTCCGCCTTTGTTGTCCCTTGGCCTCTTCACCCAGCAAACCTCTGTGAGTCTGGCCCTGAGCCCAGGGCCAGGCAAGGCTTTGCTCCAGAGGACTCTGAAGGCTGGTTGATCTTCTGAGGCTCTAAGGAGAGTACAGTCATTGTGGGTGTGTCAGAGGCACAGCAGAGTGGATCATGCCCCAGCCTTAGGGTGCATTGGGCTGGAACTGCAACCTTTCCTAGCCTGGTAGGCTGTGAGCTACCAAGCCAGCCAATACACACACACACACACACACACACACACACACACACGCCCTCTCCTGCACATCTTATGTGTATACACAGTTTGCCCAGAGCATACATATACACTCACACACTCACATATTCACAGTGCATATATAGATATATGTGTATGGATGCATTTTTGTGTATATGCTGGCCCACACCTTCCATATGTATGCATGTATGTTGTCTGCATACTTTAGTAAAGTATGTACACACCCACACGTGTACACACACTACACAGGGTCGGGACAATCCCTAGCCTGTTTCCTTCTGCCCTGTGACTGTCCCCACCCCTCCTCACTGCTGTGGAAAGCTGCCGCTGCTGACAGTGTGTGTCTCCCTTTAGACGTCTACACAGTGGGACAGGATCAGAGGCAGGGCTGACACACTGGTGTCTAAACAGAATTGTCACCAAATCTCCCCTACGTGCTTTGGGATCAATATCTTTTATTCTTTTTTTTTTTTTAATGTGTGTATGTGCGTGTGCTCGTGCATGATGGCCCATGCCTTTTAACCCAATACTTGGGAGGAGGTGGGTGGATCTCTGTGAGTTTGAGTCTAGCCTGATTTACATAGAGAGTTACACACACATACATACACACACACACACACACACACACACACACACACACACACACACACGCATACACGGGGGGGGGGGGGAGAGACAGAGAGAGAGAGAGTGAGAGAGAGAGAGAGAGAGAGAGAGCACGAAGAAAAGCTAACAAAGTAAGAGACCAGGGTAGGAGGTCCTTAGGGCCTCAGGCCTCCCCCCTTCCTGCCTGGCACCTGGCACCCTGGTCCTGTGTGGCCCATAAGCCCTGCGGGGCTGGTTCTCTCTGTGTCCCACACTTCTCTCCCTCTTTCTATCTCCTCCCTGAGATTCCCCACTACCTCTGTCCAGCCTACCACAAGTTGCTGTGAGCTGCTGAACCACCAACTTACATACATACATACATACATACATACATACATACATACATACATACATATGTGTGCACACGCATGCTCAGTTGACCAGTGACAACCCCTGAGCCACCTCCTGGCTTTTTGGACTTTTCCAAGTGGGGTATTTATTTTCCTAAGATGTTAAAGCGCAGACTGAGAGTAGCAGGTGTGGGGCAGAGCAAGCGGCCTCGGAAGTGAGGCAGCTGGAGTTTTGTCTCCGTGTCTCAGTCTCCCCCTCCACAAAATGGACGCCTGTCTCATAAACAGGTTTGCTGACCTAAGATTTATAGGGCGCTTGAATGGTTTGGTGAATAATGGGCAAGAGCTTTAAACAAACGTAAACATCTCCAGGGGCCAGTGGCAGATTTTATGTTTTGGGTCTGTCCCCACACAGCGTGGCAGATGCTATTGTCCATTTGACAGAGGAAATCAGAGCTCAGAGCCTGAATTACCTTCCCACCGCCACACAGCCACGTTGGCCTGCAAGCTTAGAAGGCGGGAGGGAGATGCTGCTGTTTCCATATCTGGTGCGGTTGGGTTGCTCGTGGTGTGAAGCGCTGCCTGGCACATCTCTTGGTCACCTTTTTGTTTGGTATTGGGTGGGCGTGCGATGACGTCATAACTGAGCTGGCCGCCATAGACCATGAACTGCCAGCCAGGTCCACTACCCTGCTGTCGCTTGGCATTTCCTGTCAGAGAGTGGGCTGGCTGCCGGGTGTCCTACGATGTGCACTGGGTCAGGAACCACACGGCAAGCCTGGCTGAGTGCTTGATAACCTTGCCGCTGTCCGTTCTGGGCCCACCCAGGGCTTTAATCATCCAAGTTTCCAGCATGGTACACAGTCTTCCTCCTTCCTGAGGGCCTTGCTGGCCTTGCCAAGGCTAGCCCCCACGCCACACATCAAAGCACACAACAGATCCGACCCCACCCTTCCTACTCTGTCCATCAGAGAAGCTTGCTCTCACTCTTCTGCCTTTTTTGTTCAGCCCAGACCCACGTCAGCCAATCATTCCCTCAGATCTTTTCAAGGAAGCCGGCAGTGAATGGGGACAAAAATTGCTGTCGTCTGGATGCTTCTCTGGTGATAGCTGTTTCCCTGGAATGGGAGGGAGCGAGAGTGTGGGTTCCTCCCAATCTTTTCTTCTTCAAAAAGAGAGAGAGAGAGAGAGAGAGAGAGAGAATCTGGCTGGGTTGGGACTTGGTGGTGGATCTCCCGTGTAGCTCAGGGGAGGCCCTGGGTTCTGAATCCCCAGCACAAAGAAGAAAAGGAAAATCTCCCTGCCGTTTACTGGTCACTACGAGACTCTGCCATTCATTGTCTCTTGGTCTTTGTTCTACTTTGAGACAGGGTCTGTCTGTACAGCCTGGGCTGGCCTGGGACTCATGATCCTCCTGCCTCAGCCTCTCAATTAGATTCATCCATGGTCAAGAGACCGGCCAGCCCTGACTGAGCCTGTCATCCTGGCACTCAGGCAGTGGGGAGAACTGGAGGTCAAGTACTGAGTGCTCAGTACTGAGTGTGATGCTCCATCTCAGCACAACAGAGAAAGACGGTGCGAGCCACCTTCCCTGCGATGCCTGTCTTGAAAAAACTTTTTTTTTAAATGACATTGATATTTCTTACTTTGCGTGTGTTCATACATGCATGTCATGGTGCACATGTGGAGGGCAGGGGACTTGTGGGAGTCAGTTCTCTCCCACCAAGTGGGTTCCAGGGATTGAACTCAGGCTGTCAGGCTTGGCAGCAAGCACCTTCATCCCTGAGCCCACTCGTCTCCCCCTGATGCCTTTTATTTTGGTCCCTGGACCCATAAAAACAGTCTACGGTCTGTCTGTCTGTCTGTCTGTCTGTCCTCTCATTTGGGGTAGCAGGCACCTGGCATGGAGCATGATTGGCAGGGTCTGCCCTGAAAGTTCAGGTTCATCTCAAGGCTCTGACCGAGGAAGAGTCTTCATGTCACGAGGTGGGACGTAGTGTCCCTACTTCCGGAGGTGACCGGGTGAGTTCAGAACTGCTGTTTCTTATTTCGAGGACAGGCATTCCAGGCCAGGAGCCTCCTGGGCAGGGTGACAGTGCAGGGTGAGGGCCAAGAGCCCGTGGCTGTCAGTCCAAGCATGCATCACTCAACCCCAAGTTTCACCTCATGATAGTGGATGTGATAGGGTGGTGATAGTGGATGTGCACTTCACGGGCTGCTGTGGGGACTGCGTGAATTAAACACACAGGAAGCATGGAACCACAGAAGGCCATCAGGGCAGGCGGTGAGCAGATGCAGAGCCTCAGCCAACAGTCATTCCATGGCCATTGAATTTATGAACATGTGCGTGCACAGACAGACACACACACACACACACACACACACACACACACACACACACACACACTTTGTCCCAGGTTTTGAAACCTGGGACAAAGGACGGAGGTGCCTATTTTACATACCAAAGCAGACCTGGCCTCTAGGTCCTCCTAGCACCCCTCAGTCCCTACCTGGCACAGTCTGCCCCTAACCCTGAACTTTCCAGCCCAGGGGCTAGGCTGCCCTTCCCCCAGAGACTTTTCCCTAATTAATCCAGACATTTTGATATCCCTCTCCCTCTCCCTCTCCCTCTCCCTCTCCCTCTCCCTCTCCCTCCTCTTCCTCTTCCTCCTCTCCCTCCTCTTCCCCTTCCTCCTCTTCTTCTTTGCTCTCCACACATGTACCCCTTTCTCTTTTTCTCTCTCCCTCCTCTATGCACTCCCCTTCCTTATGGTGACTTCTCTGGCCTTGGTCCTTGGGGCTGGTGAACTCACCCACCCGAGAATAGCTTCCCAATAAACCTGCCTTTAATAGAACCTAATCTGGTTTAAATTGGCTCATTTCTCCAGTGGTGAAGAAATAACCTACACACACACACACACACACACACACACTGGCCAAACCTACAGGCTCCAGACCTTGAGCTTTTAAGGGCAGTATCCACGATCAGCCCAGGGTCCTTCATGCCTCCCATTGTTCACGTGGTAATTGGGCTTCAGGAACCAGGGCCTCACCATAGAGATAGAGGCTGGTTATGGGGTCATTGGCCTGACTGCAGTGATGTTGTCCCCTGGACCACCTAGAACCCAGGACACATCGTGGCTTCTCGTGACACTGACTTGTCCCCTGTGATGATGGGCAGCTGGGCAGCTGAGATGGATGGATGCCCAGGACGGTTTTCCACTGCCATCTCCCCCTGTACTGCGGTAGCTCCCAGCAGCCACCAGGTGGATGCCATGATGCCCTGTGGGGCTGTTTGCTGTGCCTGTCACCCAGTTTCCACAAGCCTGTGACAGGCGCCCTGCCCCAGCGTGCATCCCGACGTGTTTTCAAAGGGTGTAATTTCTATCAGCTTCAATTAGAGCTATTTTTATTTTTTGTCACCCTGAGGAACCTCCCTGTGGTTCAACTGCCATTTCTCACTGTTACATTCCTGGCAGGGGAAAGGAGAAAAATTAATAGTCTCCTGATCACTCTGCTGATGGCTGTCAGCACTTGATGAACTGTCTGCCCTGGGTGGCACTCCGCGTGTTCCACAGCAATTGTGTTATGGGCATGGGGGAGTAGGATCCCAGATGGAGGCTTTGGCAAGCCCCCGAGCCCACTCTCCCCTCTCCTTAGCACCTGCCAGGTGAGTCCCCAATTCCTGGTCTCTCTTTGACTCCGTGTGCACTGGGCTTGGCATCTGTGTCTTTCTGCTGTGTGTAGTTTTCTGGGTGGCTAGCTGTCTCTGAACCACATCTGAATGGGAAACACTTCCCAGGAGTCCACTCTTAGTGAGCAGCTCTGAAGTTGACCTGGGGAAAGCAGAACTAATATTCCACACAGGGGAGCCCAGAAGTGGGGTGCAGCCTAGCTGAGGGCCAGCAGATAAGACAAAGCACAAGCTCTAGGGACAGGAGGGGACACCTCCCCTTGGCCTGGAAGGAGAGGGACCACCAGGAAGGGACCCTATGGCCAGCAGGCAGCTGAGCTTGGGAACAGTACCTCCCCACCTCTCGCTGGGCTTCTAGAATGCTGAATCTGAGGACTGGAAGCTAAGAGCTTAGACTCCCGAAGGAGCCCAGCAGTGCCAGCTGCAGACCTCTGATATCAAAAGGCCTTGAGTTCTGTCTGGTAAGAAAAACAAGACCCCAGAGGGCATATCCTGTAGGTTCCCGTTTGCACAGCCTGCTGGGAACGAAGAGCCAGAACAGAAGAAACACTGGCAGAGGGATGCTCTGTGTCTTAACTGAGGCTGGGGCTAGGAGTCCATGCAAGCGGTGAACCCTGGAGAGTTAAGCAAACCCACACATTCAGAGCCGGGTCTGAAGGTCTGAGCAGAGTCTGTAGGATGCCACTGTCATACCCTGTGTGACAGGTGCCATAGACAGCGTCATGCAACCGTGGGGAGGACTGAAGGGCACACGGTGGATCTGCCTCATTGCTCACACCTGAAATGCACTCAGCAGCAGTTGTTAGGTTTCAAAAACAGCAAAAGCTGGAGCTGGGGAGATGGCACAGCAGGCAAGAACACTTGCTGTGCAAACACGAGGGGCTGAATTGCGATTAAAAAAATAATAAAGCCGGGAAGTGGTGGCTCACGCCTTTAGTCCCAGCACTTGGGAGGCAGAGGCAGGCAGATTTCTGAATTCAAGGCCAGCCTGGTCTACAGAGTGAGTTCCAGGACAGCCAGGGCTACACAGAGAAACCCTGTCTCGAAAAACCAAAATAATAATAATAATAATAATAATAATAATAATAATAATAATAATAATAAAATAAAGCACTCACCCGCAACCTCTGTGGTGGCGGTGGGGGAGGATGGTTGGGGCTTTTGCTGGCTGTCAGCTGAGTTCCAGGTTCAGTGAGAGACCCTGTCTCAAAGGAATAAGGTAGAGAGGGATAGAGCAGTATGACTGGTGTCCTGAGATGCCTGTGCCCACAGGTGCATGCAAAATGCACACACGTGCACACATGCATGCATAAGTAAGTGCACACATGGGCACATGCAGGCAAGCACATATGCATGTACTTGCACATGCATGCATGCATGCATGCACAAACACATGTGCACACACATGTCATGTATGTACACACATGTATGCATAAACAAGTATACACAGGGACACACAGGCAAGCACACAGGCATGCATTTGCACATGCTTATGCATACATGCATAAGCACACATGCACACGTGCATGCATAAACAAGTGTACACATGCATGCACACATACCTTCACATGCATACATGTACGCATGCACAAGCACACACAGGTGCACATGCATATACATGCACAAGCACACACACATGTATGCATAAAAAAATGCCCACATGGACACATGCAGACAAGCACACATGCATGCATTTGCACATATGTGCATATATGCACCATGCACACATGCACACACATATCAGATCATGTATCTCTATGACTTAGAACATTTCCAGGGCACCAGTTCACTCCTCACAAGAGCTAGAGGCCCCTGGGGAGAGGAGGCCTTCTGTTGTTGCCCTATAGTTTCCCCTTGATATAGGCTCTTGCACCCTGACATGTCCCTGCTGAGGGGCCTTTGCTCTGGCAGTTCCCTTGGTCCCTAAGCTGAAAATGTTCTCCATCCCTGAAAACAGCTCTTCCTGTACCTCAGATCTGCCTCTCTCCTGTGCTGCATTGGGGATGCTGGGCCAGACCCTCAAGTTACAGAGTACTGGTCAGAGGGAGATGGTGGTCTGGAACCCCCAAATCTATGCTCCTGGAATATGGTGAGTGGGATAGTACCCATCTCTACTCAGGATGGGACCTAAGGACAGAGTCCAGATCTCACTGAGGATGGCTGGGACATTTAGGGGCAAGGGGCAGGGCCACTGCAGATAGAGGCTTATGACAGCGGCTGACAGCCTGCCTGGAAGCCTGTTCCACAAGCTGGCGGAGCCCTTCTGTGGAGTCATGACATGGACAGTTGCTTAGAAAACAGTATGGTAGGAAGGCTGGCCAACCCTGGGCAGTGTTCCCGTGACCCTCTCATCTGTGCCGCTCTGCTCCTTAGAGCCCTCACTTGACCAGTGTTCCCTCATAGCCGCCCAGGTGGCTGATGCAGCCTGTCCCATAGACATAAAAGCCAGAGCCCAGAGAGATGCAGCCATGTCTGAAAGCACATAGCTCACAGTGGCAAAGCAAGCAAGGCCGCTTCCTGGTCTGTGTTGACCTCTACAGGACTGTGTTCCTGCTGCCCAGGCGTGTGTGTGTGTGTGTGTGTGTGTGTGTGTGTGTGTGTGTGTGGTTAGGGGGAAGCATGTGGGTGCACCTTAGAATGAGTCTGTCCTCCTGCATTCTCTTGGGATACACAGGCAGATGCAGGGACCCCAGAGGCCGCAGGGGCTCTATCATTGTGTCTCCCTGCTCAGTTTTTGTCCATGGTGAGGCCTGGCCATTCCTACACAGACCGTTTGTCCTCCCCACCTGGGCCTCCTGCTGCCTCCTTCCTCTCAGTTCCTTCAGAGCGGCCAGCAAGCACTGAGCTACCCATTCCCACCTATATCTGAACATTTGGCCCAGCTAGCACGCCTTCTCCGCGAGGCTAGGAAATCGTCAGCTGTTGCACTAGCTGCCATCTCTAACTGATGCGCAATGCCAGGAACATAGTGGGCGCTAATAAAGCAGGTGGGC
Organism: Mus minutoides; assembly: GCA_902729485.2. NCBI lineage: Eukaryota > Metazoa > Chordata > Mammalia > Rodentia > Muridae > Mus > Mus minutoides. Next base: position 1,093,003 of record LR749510.1, on the reverse strand, counting down.
ACTGGATGGGCGAACCCCTTGGTGGGTGGATGGGCTGAAGGATAGTTTGGACAGGTGTGTGGGTGGGAGGGCGGACGGGCAGGTAGATGGTGGATGGGTGGGTACAGAGGTAGATAGACAGAAAGAAGGGTGACTTTCGAGGACAGTCTGACCAGAGCCCAGCTGTGGGAAATGGATAGTGGGTGCCCCTCGGAGTGGAAGCTTGGCCCCTAGGAGAGACAGGGAATTGGGTAGCAGCAGTTGGGTAAGTGGCTGGCTTCTTGTTCCCTCAGCCTTGGCTGTGGCCTTCCAAAGAATACCAGCTCCTTTCTCAGACACCAGGAGTGCCCTGTGCCGAGCCGGGCGTGGTGGCACACGCCTTTAATCCCAGCACTCGGGAGGCAGAGGCAGGCGGATTTCTGAGTTCAAGGCCAGCCTGGTCTACAAAGTGAGTTCCAGGACAGCCACGGCTATATAGAGAAACCCTGTCTCAAAAATCAAAAAAAAAAAAAAAAAAGAGTGCCCTGTGCCTGCTGTCATGGGGACCCGGCTGGTGAGCTGCCTATTTTATCCCAGCCTCAGTTTCTCTATCTAGACACGGCATGGTCACACTCCCTGCCAGGCTACCCAGCTGAATCACTGCCCAGCTCCCTGCCCTGGCTTTGTGCGCACGCTTGCCCCTTTGTCCAGGTACTCTGATGGCTGCTGAGCCTGACGGTGGAGGTGTCCCTTGTATCCTCTTGACCTTCTGTTGTCCCTAAGGCTGGTGGGTTTGACGCCTCCTCCTCCAGCCTCTGAGTGATGGGGAAAAGACCCCCAGCTGCGCTGCTTTGCCAAGTGGGTGTCTGCGCCCGCCCCAGCCCCAGCCGGAGCTGCAGCCGGAGCGCCCCTAATTGCCAGCACAGATGTGGAAGCCACCAGCCTCCCCTGTGCGCTCGGCTGTGCCGTGTGCTTAATTAGCCCCTGATTACTCATTTGCTGGGTGCCGTGTGTATTCCATATCTAATAACTTTCCAATTACGCCCGGCCGCTCTGCTCGCACTAACCCTTTAGCTGTCTGCCAGTTGGGGACTGTGCGTGCAGCAGTGATGTGCTCTGGGCTGAAGCCTCTCCCTCCCTTTAGTGCAGGATCTGGCGTTCTCTGCCTGCTTTGTGGAGTCATCACAGGGAGGCAAGGGCATCTGACGGTGCTTCCAGGCCTCTGACATGCCGTCTTGCAAGTCCCACTGGAGCTGAACCAGTGCTGTTTCTAAGGATGGCACGGCCAGGGTGGGATGGGTAAATGGACTGGGGGTCCTGAGGACAGAGCTGGCCTGTATCTCATTGTTGGCAGCTGGTACTGGCCATGTGGCCTGTGTGCCCCTGGCAGGTCCCAGGAGGAGTATAGTGACCCTTAACCCCGCTCTTGGCTTCTTTTCCATGCCTGGCTTCTCCTGGGCCGAGGGTGGGTGGCACAGTGCACTTCTGTGCTATGTGTCCCCCAGGGTGATTCTTTGTCCTGAGTCTTGCTCTGGAGGGAAACCAGCCACAGACTCAGAGCAATCCCCATCCCACTCCCTACCCCATTGTCTAGAATGCAAACAGGAGCCGTGCTCAGACATGGGTTCTGCTGGCATTTTGAACACCGGACAGAGCACACAATCTCTCCTGGATTCACAGCTCTTGCCTTAAATGCCCACGTAACCTTGGAGAGCTGGCCTAGCTTCATTGCCTCTGTTTCCTCTGCTGCAGATGTGTGTGTGTGTGTGTGTGTGTGTGTGTGTGTGTAATGACTAACTGAGCTCAGACAGGTTCTCCCTCAAGTCCGTGGCTTCCCCTATGCTTATGCCCCAGGCTGTCACGATCAGCCTGTTCACAGACTACCAGTATTGCCTAGCCTGGGAGCAGTTGAGTCCCTAGATTCCACTGTCCCTCTTGGAGGTAGCACTGTGTTTTCACTTCTGGGCTAAAAGAATGGAGTCCTGGAGAAGAGAAGAGAAGAGAAGAGAAGAGAAGAGAAGAGAAGAGAAGAGAAGAGAAGAAAAGAGAAGAGAAGAGAAGCCATACTGTTGCGCTCTCCCAGTAGGGGAGAGTGGCTGAGACCCGGCCCCAGGCAGGCTGAGAGATGTACTCTAGCCTGGAACCCGGAGGAAGAAGAACAGTTCCAATAACAGAGCTGGTGCTTGACCCCAGTGTCTTGCTTGGCTGCCTCCAGGCTGCCGCGGGGCCGCAGCTTGAAGCCTGTTCTTAGAGATGCATGGTTGGTTTGCTAGACACGGAGGGACAGGAAGACTGATGCTAACTGAGAAAGGGTGACATGAGAGGTCCCACGTGACAACTCCATTAATGTGAAATGTCCCCAGTAGGAGAGCATATAAAGGCAGTGGAGCTGTAGCTGCAGAGGTTGGGGGGAGGAGCGGGGGGAGGGGGGAGTGGGAGACTGAGAGAGAAGACTGACTTCCAGGAGTTTGGGGGAATGAAAGGAGACTCCCAGGGTGTCCCCAGGGTTAACTGGATAAAATGTTCTAACATGATACAACCCCTCAAATGTTCAAAAAGCCATTAACTGGCACTATTTATTTATAGTACATGTATTTAGTTGGGGAGGGCACATGTGTGTACCTCAGTATGCTTTTGGAGGTCAGCAGACAAGTTGAAGAAGTCAGTCCTCTCTCTCCCTCTCTCTCTCTCCCTCTCCCTCCCCACTGGGTGTCAGTGGCGGGGACTTATCCCACACAGGCCATGGTCGGGATATTGATGTCCAGGACAGAGGGCTATTGTGAACGGCCCCTTTCAAGCTGCTCTGGACATGTGTGCTCTCTCTTCTCTAGTCTCTGTCCCCAGGTGGGTCTTGCTGGGGGACTCAGGAGCTCTGTGTGTGATGTTGAGAGATACAGCACAGCTCCAAAGTCCTCCCTCGAAGTCTTCCCTCACATCCAACCTGTATGCAAATCGTCTCTCAGTTGTGTTTTCTAACAAAGAGCAAAGAGGATGCTGCTTCTAAAGGCAGTGGCAGATACTTCCAGAAGCACACAGGATGCAGGTCGGGGCTGGCATCCTGCAGCCATGCCTGCTTGGCTCTAATTTGGTCCAGGGTCTTGCCCTGTGGAGTGGTTCATGGCACCCTGAGAAAGGGCAGATGTCTGTCCTAGCCCCTTTGTGACCGTAACACACAGTAGACCTGATGTGTCACAAGGCCTCACTTCTAGGGAAAGCTCACCAGACACCTGTCCCTGGCATTTAGGGTGGGTGGGTAGACAGGTGGGTGGGAAGGTGATGGATGGGTGATGGATAGATTGGTGGATGGATAGATGGATAACAGGTGAATGGAGTGAATAGGTGGATGGTGAACAGAGGATAGCTGGGTAGATGGGAGAATGGACAGATAGAGTGTTGGATGGAGTGTTAGGGAGGGTTTCCTATAGGAACAGAGCAGAAAGTACACATACACCCACACACCACACATACATATACACAAACACTACACACACATTTACACACACACCACACACATACATATACATACACACAAGGGGGTCCCACACACATATACACATATAAGGGGGATCATATGTAAGGGGGGGTCACATACATACATACATACATACATACATACATAGACATACATACCACACATACACACACACACATGCATATACACATAGAGGGGTCACACACATACACACACACACCACGTACACATATATACATACATACATAGACACACATACACACATATATGCACATATACACAGAGGGGGAAATCACACATATACACACACCACATACATACATATATACATACATACACACACATACATACATATATACATACATGGGGGGGAAATCACATACATACACACATACACCACACACACCACATACACCACATACACACATACACACAAGGGAGGTTGTTAATTAGAGTGGTTTACAGGCTGTGGTCTAGCTAGTCCAACAATGGTCACCTACCAATAGAAAGCCCAAGAATGCAGGAATTGTTCATTCTATAAGGCTGGATGTCTCAACTGGTCTTCAGTCTGTGTTGGAATCCGGAAGAAGTCGGCTCTAATGCCAGTGAAATGGGAGCGAGGGTGAGTGGGCAAAAAGCAAATGCTTGCTTCTTCCATGCCACTGTTGGAAAGTGTGGTGCAGATTTGAGGTGGATCTTCCCACTTCAAATAATTAGTCAAGAGCAATCCCTTAGGGGCTACCTAGCCACTGGGTCTTAGTTAATTCCAGGTGTAGTCAAGCTGACAAGCAAGAATAGTCATCACAGATAGGTAGATGGAGGATAATGGTTAGAGAGACGGATGGATGGATAGATGGATGGGTGGATGGATGGATGGATGGATGGATGGATGGATGATGGATGGATGGATGGATGGGTGGGTGGGTGGATGGATGGATGGATGGATGGGTGGATGGATGGATGGATGGGTAGGTGGATGGGTGGGAGGGAGGGAGGGGTGGGTGGGTATGTGGGTGGATGGGTGGATGGCTGGCTGGGTGGGTAGGTAGGAGGGAGGAAAGGAGGGGGTGGGTGGGCAAGTAGGTGGATGAATGGATGGGAGGGAGGGAGATGGACAGATAGATAGATGGGATGGGAATGGATGGACAGATGGACTTGTGGCTGGGTGGCTGGGTGAGTGGGGAGGGGAACAGATAAGGGAATGGTGCAGAGGTGTGGATTAAGAGCTAAACTGGGCCCAACCACAAGGTTGTTGATGGTGACATCTCCCACACCCAAGTTACTGTTCTTCCCTGCCAAACCCTACGCCCCTTGAAAGCAAAGTTCAGAGGCCACCTGCTCCAGGAAGCCCTTCTGGATCTCCCAGCTCTTGAGGACACACCCCACACACCCCACTCTGCAGCACTGGACTCGACTCTCGGCTTCCGTCTGCGGCTCTCTGTTTAAAAGCTTTATCCCACCATTGCTTCACAGCTGACTGAGGTCACAGATAAGCACTTCAAAGTTCAAAGCCCCAATTACCGTGCAAGTTCAGACAGGTCGCTGTGCCAACTTCCTGGCAAGGGGGTGTCTGGAAGGACTGTATGATTCTGGGTAAAGGCTTGGACTGGTGCCAGCACAGGTATTCAGCAAAGAACATTCTTTTTGCTTTTGCTCTCTGCTAGACACAGTACCAACTGCCACTTTTATACCTACAGCCCCTTCCCAGGTGTGCCACAGAGCTACCCAGCTACTTGGCCCCAGCAGAACCCTGCTGGTTTCTCTACTCCAGGAGAAAAAGTAGGTCACAGGTATGGAACAAGAAGTACAGAGCGTTCACCATCCTCTGTTCCCCTCTAGCCCCATCTCCAGGGGCTAGCACAAGGGCAAAGCCTCCCCTGGCAGCAGGAGTCCCTGACTGGCAGTGTAGCATTCTGCCACCCCTCGTGGGTGTGACAACCCTATGACTGTCTTTCTTTAGTTTCACCCTGACAGTATTTTGCATGGTGATTTAGGACAAGATTTTGAAGCAGCCAAAGCCCCTGCAGGGTAGGGCCCCCATCTGTACTCAGGGGTACCTGCCACAGTGATAGACTCACCCCAGGTCCCAAGGAACGAATAAATGAATGAAGAAATGATGTGTGTGGCCCGATGTGGTGCCTCCTGGCTCCAGCCTGCATGCCTGCCGTGGAGTTTGCGGGGGCTGTGGCTGGGCAGTGTCTCCATATGGATGCTATAAATTAAAGTGTTCCAGGAAACAGCACAGTAAATTCATCTGCCTCTTTGCCTGCAGGGCTGGTGGGGGCTGTGCTCGCCTCGGGAACTCTGAGCATCCGTCTCACTTAGGGTGCTACTCCTACGGAACTAAGCCCTGGGAGAAAAAAAAAAACTTGAAAAAAAATTAAAAATAACTGGATGAACAGAAAATGACTTCTTAGCAGCCCTACACTCTCAGTGGGGAAGAGGGAGAGCCACCAGCCTAGGCCTGGCTCCCTGTGGTTCAAATGAACTAGCAGAGGCTGAGCTGGCCCCAGCTGCCCACCTAGACCTGGGAATCCCTCTGGCCTGGGTTGACCCTGCTTGTGACTTGTCTCCTTTACTGAGGCCACTTCTGAAACTTCAGTTTTCCCAGCCTTGGAAAGGGGGTGGGGCAATAGAACAGTCAGGATCACGGGGCAGAAAGAGGTATGTATGGTGGGTAGGTGGGGTCAGGGGCAGTTAGAAGGGAGATGGCCAGGAACTGGGATGGGGTGGTTGAGACTATTTCTCTCTGGGAGGTGAGAAGGTCCTAGGTCTGGATATGGGGTGTGTGGGATGGCTCTGTGGTAACTCGAGAATTCTTTGTTGAGTGCGTGTGTCCACAACTTAAATACGCATGGAGAAGGGCAAGTGAGAGAGAACAGTGTGAGATAGCTCAGCGAGGGGGTGTATCTGCTAGCAAGCATCACAGTGTGCCTGTGTTTGATCCCTGGTACCTACACGGTGGAAGGAGAGAGCTGACCCCGTATATTGTACTCTGATTTTCGAGCCTAACTCACCAAGTTGGGTGTGCTGGTGGGGGTTGGTTGCCTGCCTGCATGCAGACGGGTGTCTCTGTAGAGACTGGGTAGGGACGTGGCAGTCGCTGTGCCCAGCAGCCTGGAGTGAGATGTGGAGAATCCGCAGAGGTGTGCCGACACCTAGGATGTCTGGTTTCAAAGGGGACCTACCACGCATGTCTTCTCTTTGACTCCCGTGATGAAGGGACTTAGGGCCTGTTGTGTGAGGAAGTGAGCCAGGAAAATGCACGCTATAAAGGGGAAGACACGAAGCGGTAGCTCCCCCAAAGATCCTAAGGATGGTGTCCCTGGCTTCCTGAACCTTCTCCAGTCACTCTGTGCAGGGGGGAACCTCACCCATGAATGGATGCCACCGGGTCTCAAAGAGACTGCTCCCCAAAGGACTTGGAAAAATGACATCCCCTCTCCCTAATCTGTAGGGTGCAGCTGAGATGGCCATCTCAGCTTCCACAGCAGGGCCCTGTTATACAGTGCACGGTGGCATACAGACATCCCCAGGGGACAGGCTGCGTAAGGCTGAACCTTGGTGCACCTCTCCTGGCTCCCTCATAAATCCTCACCAGGGTGGCTGTCAGAAGCTAGGGGCTTCTGTGTGTCAAGACGTCAAGGAACGGGACACACACGGTATTACAGTGTCCGGTGTCAGCCTGAGGTTCCTGGCCAGACAATGAGTCTTTGGTGTCATGCCAGCTCAGCTGAACTGCTGACCGGAGAGGTCAGGTCACAGTGAGGAGGAAACGGAAAGACAGCCCAAGGCCCCTCTCCTTCCTGACTGGTTTGTCTTCCTTACAGGTTACCTCAACTCCCCTGGAGGCACCCGCAATTGTCCATGCTCCTGCACCAGAGCCCGAGGTACAGCCGGTGCCCCCCACAGACAGTCTATCCAGGAGCATCAGGACCACCCAGGAGCCGCTGCCAGTGTCCAGCCAGCAGAGCAGCCGGGACAGCTGGGACGGAGATGGCGTAGACCTCACAGCTACAGGTAGAAGAGCATCTTGCGTCTTTCCACATGGGCTGGGCCTGAGCCAGCCCGTGGGCTGCGGCTCTGGAGGCTGAGTTGGGACAATGAGTTCAGAGCTGGGCCCCACCTCATGTCCTCAGAGTGCGAGGCTCAATTTCTGCTTCTTGGGGTTTGGAGAATTCTCTTCATGCTCTGTTTTGGATTTGCCTGTGCGGTGACTGTTCATTCATGCTTGTAAATGTCACTGCAAGCAAACACAAGCCTGCAGGTAGTTTCTTTGAAAAGTGGGTGTGAGGACCAAATGACCTAGTCAGCTGTGAAGGTTTCCATAGTGCTGGACCAGCAGGCAGGAGGATGGCTGTGTTGAGGCTTCCAGGGTTGATGGCCTCGTATTCCTCTATTGCTGTTCTGTGGTTTTCAAGGGAACTGTGGCCACAGTGGCCCTCCTGAGCCCATCAGCCACTTGTGTGCTTCTGAGGTGCTCACTGTAGGTTCTGGAGATGCAGTGGACACTTGTATCCTTAGAGCCTCTTCTCAAGGTCCTGGGGATGCTTACAGGGCCACCGTAGGCCATGCAAGACTGGCTGGAGGAGGATATACTAAGAAGGACCTGTGGGAACCTGGTCTGTGCTGTCCTTGGGGAGGAGTGGAGACTCAGGGGCCCACCGAGCCCCTGAGTTGATAGAGACCTGCCGCATAGCTTGTTAGAGAACAGCAGGAGTTGGGGCTGAGGGCGGTGACATGCAGGCCAGAGATCATGTGGCATAGTAGGTTGGACCACTACAAGCCCAGGCTTGGATCGGGAGTATTCATTCATCTTTCACTTCCACTCTCCTTTTCTGTGAGATGGACTCAGTCCTCAGGTTGACCTGACAGACAAGTGCTCAGGCCTTGGGAGCCTGAGGGGCTTCAGACACTGGCAGGTGTGCATAGGGTGGCCATACAGAAAAGGGGGGGTGCAGGACAGATGCTGCCAGAGACTGGCACCCCTTTTCCCCCACACTCACACATTCAGCCAACATGCTCAGAACCTTACATCTGTGAACAGCTATGGCAGCGGGTGAGCCTGGCTTCCACAGCCTGTGGCGTCTGGTACCAAGGGAAGTGCTGTGTGCGAGCCTGGCACTTAACACTGCTGGCCGCCCCGGGTCAATGGGCAGAATGCTATGCCTGCCTGGACTATACTTCCCTTTAGTGCCACAGGCATGCCCTGTGGAAACCAGGGTGCTCTGAATTGACATGAGCCCTCCAAGGTCCAGGACACCCCTTTCTGGATTGGGTCTTGAAAACACCCTTGTCTCTGCATTTCCTACCCACCCCTCCAGGGAAAGTCTACCCTGAGATGTGTCCGCAGGGGCCCAAGCATGTTCTGGGTGAAGGACAAGCCAGCCCCTTATGGAGTTCTATAGGAGAGCCAGCCAGTGTGGGGAGAGGTGCACCTGAGGCTTTGGGCTAAGGGGCCTTCAGCAATCCTCTGTCTCCTGTACTGAGTCTGTGAGATGTGCTTGGTGGCTGGCTGGTAGGCCATAGTCTTCTGTGATACCCAGGCAAGCAGAGGTGTGTGTTTGTGTTTGTGTGTGTGCACTGCTTTACATCAGCAGAACAGTGTGCAGTGGGCTCAGAGAGCCCAAGGCACCCACCCTTGCCACACAGCAGTGTTGGGGTACTGGAGTTTGAACCCTGTGTTTGGCTTCTACCACCTGCTTCAACTCTGATCCAGAAAGTCCCAGGTCATAAGTTTTAGAGGTGACATTTCAATTTCCAGTGAAGAGGAACATTTGGATAGGCGTCTTCACTTGTATGTCCCTGAAGGTGACTCCTGGGTGGTTGATTACACACTGACTTGCTCTGGAGGCTGCCCTGGGTGGGGGATGGGGAGAGGAGGTGGGAAGAGTGCTCCCTGAGAGTCAGGAAGCCAAGGTACAGGGTCAGGGGGCACAGCCCTGCTGTCTAAGCAAAGCAGAGCTGGGGGCCAGGTCAGTAGACAAAGAAGACTGGCTGGTAGTCCTGCCCTGCAGTGACAGGCTGGGCAGGGCACCGGGTCCCCGTCTGCCAGCTGCTCCCACCAGGATGGATGGCCCAGGGCAGCTTCTAGCCGTGAAGGCCAGAATATGGCCTATAGTCAGGTCCCACGGGGGCAGCTGCACAGCTCGGAATCTGACGGTGACTGATGGATTATCATACACCTGCCACCTCTCATCCAGCAGTGGGCGGCGTGGCTCACACCGGCTGTGCACTGTTTGCCTGCGGCAGGGCCGGTCACATGGGGCTTGGTGATGTGGTACACATGCAAACGTGTACATAGATACACACAGAGACTATGGATCAGAACCTCCCCACCATGGACAAACATATATAGAACCAATGAGTGTACATGTAAATACAGGTGCTCAAACATATGAGACAGATATGGACATGCGTACACACACGTGGGTTCGTACCAACACACAGGGATACACCGACACAGGTGCATACATACAAATACCAAGATGTGAAGACTGTAGAGCACAGAGATACGGGCCTCAGAGACTCACCAACACCCGAATGCTTGCGTAGTATGTGGGTGGGAAATCAGTCCTCCTAGCAGGGATAAGCACAGGCCTCATGACTGTATCACATGTGTGTGCATAGACAAGGTCTAGACCCTGTACCCCACAGAAACCAACATCTGCTCATAACCACAGGTGATACATAGCAGCCCTATACATATCTGAAGCACACAGGGGTGCACACACAGACTCCCCACAAGTGCGGACTCCTGCTCAGGACACACTCTCATGCGCGCGCACGCACACACACACACACACACACACACACACACACACACACACACACGCGCGCGCGCGCACACGCGGACATCACATGCACATATACGTGCACATACACACAAACGTACCCCATCTTTTTAGAGCTTAGCTACAGGGAAGCTTCTCAAGAGCCCAGCTGTGGTGGCTTCAGCCAGTTCTGACTTATACAGTTCTCTCTGGGGATGGTTGGTCAGGGCAGGAAGAGGACATCTACTTTCTGGCAGGGCTGTAAACACTTCAGCCAGCTGTTTCTCACTCTGCTTCCCTGCACAAGTGTTCTCTGTATGGAGCTAGTTGGGGAAAAGGCCAGGCCAGACCAGGATACCCAGGAATTCCTGTGCAAAGCAATGAGTTTGAAGCCACCGGGTTCTACCCACCAGGGTTCCAGGGATTGAGTGTCACTTAAGGAACAGGGCCACCTCTATGTCGGGGATGGAATTGTCCGTGGTGAAGCTTCCAGGTAGCTAAACTTTGTGTGGGCAGCGTTTCCCTGGGTGCCGCACTAGGAAAACCATTGCTGGTTGTAGACCTAGTTCTGGGCCATGGGGGGATGGATCAGCACCTGCCAGGTACCGTGGGCCCACTTCACCATCCTGTGAGGACCATGGTGAGCCAAGCCACAGTTCCTTTAGCCAACAAGGCCTGGTGTGTAGTCCCTTCTGCAGAGAAGGGTGACTTTTGGAGTCTTGAGTGGGGCACTTGGCTCTGTTAGCAGCCGTGAGCCTCTAGTTGGAACAAGAGCTGTTTTAATGCACATATGGAAGGAAGCTGGCAAGGTGGGAGAGGGCTCTCAAAGCAGTAGTCCTTGTGCTGAGCACAGGCTCCTTGGAATGGAAGTGATTTTCAATGCTCCGCAATGACAGGAGGGAGACAGCCTCAGTATTACAGTGGGTCCATGCCCTAACCTTAAGTTGTGAACTTCCGGGCCTCCCAAAGCCTCAGCTGCTCTGACTGCAGAATAGCCACCGTGAAATGAGGCCATCAAACTGAGTTGGCCTCGGGGGCATGACGGTGACACAAACGCTAAGACGCCGTGATAGCTGCCAGGCAAGGTTGTGTAGGTTACGCACTCTACAACAGCAGTGTGTGTCATTCCTGAATGTCCTTCCTGCATGGCCGTGGGGTGGCCACCTGCCCCATTAAATGGATGGTGGCTTTGCATGTCATTTCTGGGTGGTGTAGCAGTCTCTCCTGTGGCGAGTATCTCACATCAGCAGAGACAGTAGAAGCTGCAGTTCCCACTGGTGAGCTGAGCTGTTTGTGCCCAAAGCCATGGCCAGCCATTCTGGTCCCCAGCCCCTGCCTTTCTCAGCTGCATGCTCTGTCTCTGCACCAGGCGGCCACTCTCCTTGGCGGTCTTGGGCTCTGGAGCCTTGAGCCTATGTCCTCCCTAGGCTACTAAGGCCCCATTTCCTGGCTCTGAGGCTACCCCGGGACTCCCACTGTCCTCAGGACCTGAGCTGCTCTGCAGCAGGGAATGGGATCTGGTCTTGTAGCACTTTGTAGCCAGCACCTGGCCTCCATGGGGACACCTTTGTCAGGCCTCTGTGGGGACACTCTTTGCCTGGCTCCCTCCATACCTTCCAGGCTGGGTTTGAGGTTCCTCAGGGCTTCTCCCTGGTTCTGCTGTCTGTCTGTCTGTCTGTCTGTCTGTCTCCCACCTACTTCCCAGAGCCCTCTGAGAACAGGGCTGTACCAGGCCTTCTTTGTGCCATCTTCCTACCTCAAGACTGGCCTCATATCATTTTTGTCCCTGAGGGGTGAGAGTGGTTCTAGATTTGGGGGGCTTCTCCGGAGATCACAGGTTCTGAGAAACAGGTTCCCTGGGCTGAGCTACAGCCGTGGAGAGGGTTTCTGGGTGCTGGGGATGTAGGGATGCTCCTTCCAGCTGCCATTTCCACCCCATCCCCCCTTTTCTTCCTGTCATGTGTTAAAATAAGCTGTGTGCTGTACAGCCAGGATGAGAGCATCTTCACACACATGGATCTGGGCTTGCTGGGCTAAGATCTGGCTCTACTGAGCGTCTGGTATAAACCGGATATCATTTTGTGCTTTGGTTTCCTCGTCTGTGGCACAAGGATGCTGCCTGACCTGTCTTAGTTAAGCTTTCTATCCCTGTGAGAGGGGGCTGGGGGTTGACAGATTCAGTAACAATCCACTGAAGGAAGCCAGGGCAGGAACCTGGAGGCAGGATGTGAAGGAGAGGCTGTGGAGGAACACTGCTTACTGATTTGCTTCTCATGGCTTTCTCAGTCTACTTTCTTAAAGAATCCAGAACCACCTACATAGGGGTGGTACCGCCCACAGTGGACTAGACCCTTCCATATCAATCATCAATCAAGAAGATGCCCCACAGACTTGCCCACAGGCCATCTGATGGAGGGGGCTATCTCAGTCCCCTTCCTAGAAAACTGGAACTTGTGTCAGGCTGACCAAAAATTTTTACTAGCACACTGACCAGGAGAAGGCAAGAGGCAGCCTCGTCTGACCTGCAGCGTGACTCCAGCACACAGAACGAGGGCTCTGACTTCTCACCAGCAACCCTGCCTCTTCCTCTTCTTTGTCAGAAAAACGGGCTCTGGCTGAGGCTGCCTCTGTCGCCAGGAAGGCAGAGAAGGGTACTCAGCTGGCAGACGGCCCATAGTGGCATGTGGAGAGCCAAGCGTGGCGACACCAGGCACAGACAGGTTCTGCCTATGGTTGGGGAATCACAGCTGCTCCGGGGGTACAGAGGGGGATGCTGCTCCCTGCACGTCGCCCCTGGTACCCTCCTCTGCAGAAGGACCTCCTGGGCACCTGCCATACATACCTCACTATTCCGTCCTCTCCCTTGGGTACCAAGGAGCTGGGATCCCACTTGCAGTGATTTTTATCTTCTTGGGCACATCTCATAATGCTGGAAACATGGCTTGCAAGTCAGGGCAGGAAGTCTAGAGGCCTATGAAGGCACAGGCAGTAAAGAGGCCTTTTGCCCGGAGAGAGAAGGCCTGGAGTCTCTCTGGGCACAGTGGGGCTCACAGGCAGAGACTGCCCGACCCTCCCTCTTTCTCCTTTCCCCTTCCCGTTTTAGTGGACATTTTATTCTGACAGAGGGTCTGCCTATGGTGCCCAGGCTAGCCTGGAACTCTCCATCCTCCTGCCTTAGTCTCTGGAGAGCTAAGACAGCAGGCATGTACCACCATGCTCAGCTGGGCCTGCATTCCAATCAGCACAGTGACCTTGGGGTGTTCACTGAGGACTTTGGGAAACACTGGCCTCTTGTCAGTGTTTTTAGCACCAATGTCTGATGCTCTCCACTGTGCCCTCTTCCTCTCTTTAAAAATTGTTTTGTTGTTTTGAGTCGGGGGGAGGGGGGTGTCTCATGCTGAAGTACAAGTCCAAGCTGGTCTTGAACTCATGGCTCTGCTGTGGCAGACTCCTATTGCTGAGACATAGGCCCATGTCCTTATCCCTGGCAGATCTGCCTTCTGTGTATGATGGCTCCCACCCACTGGGATATACTGTCTTTTTTTTTTTTTTTTAAGATTTATTTTATTTATTATGTGTAAGTACACTGTAGCTGTCTTCAGGCACTCCAGAAGAGGGCGCCAGATCTCGTTACAGATGGCCGTGAGCCACCATGTGGATGCTGGGATTTGAACCTATCACCTTCGGAAGAGCAGTCGGGTGCTCTTACCCGCTGAGCCATCTCACCAGCCCGGGATATACTGTCTTTTCTGCACTTCCTTGACTGGTGTGTGGCCATGTGTGCCTGCCACCAGTTTAAATTTTCATAAAACAAAGAGGAAAGGGTATTCAGTGTGAGCAGCGAGGAATGGTAACCCAAGGGTTGGCTCAGACCCAGTGTCTTCCTGATGGCTTGTGATCAGGGGAGACTTCTGTGCCTGCTGTGCTGTGGCCCAGAAGTGCCACCGCCAACTGGAACTTCTACCCCAGAAGGTTGGAGAGAGAAATTTTCAATGAAAAAGATAGATTAAGGGGCTTGGGTTGGAGTGGGCTCAGTTACCCTGAGGGCCTGAGTTCCTTCCGTTCCTAGCACCCCGTAAAAGCTGAGTGTGTTGATGCACACATGTGACCCCTGAATTGGAGAAGGGGAGAAAGGATGTGACCCCTGAGGTTTGTTGGCTGGCCAGCCTAGCTCAGTCAGTGAGTCCCTGTCTTCAAAAACAGGATAACGACATCAGAGTCTGACCTACACAGACGTGTGCACCTGCCCCTCCCTGTGTCTCCCTCTGCACACGCACGTAAACACACACAAAGGCCATGCTCAGAGCCACTGAAGTGACTTTTGTGGGCCCTGTGGGTAAAGAGTCATGGGGCCCTAGGGAGACAATGTTGTAACCAGCCTGGCCTACCCTCCTGAAGGCCACATATGTGTGACACTTTCCCTGTGTCCTCGGAGGCTTATTCCAGCCGTCCAGCTTTTAGTGATCGCTTACAGGGTTGTAGCCCCCCTCTTCAGCTTCATTCACATCTTGAGATGTTGTTCCTGCTTATTTGTGGGTCTTTTACCTCCATGTGGGTGTGTGCGCGTGCGCGCATGCCCGAATGCTTGTGGTTTCATGGGTACTTAGCATCTATTGTGTGCCTCGGATTCTTTAGATCCAGAAGTACACAAGACAGACTTATGGCCCAGTGCTCAAGAACTCTAGAACTCCTGTGGCTGGCACAGAAAGAAGGCCATGCTGAGAGAATACCCCATGGCTTTCCAGTCAAGGGGGAAAAGGTTCAAAGGTCTAAGGGCATGCTGGCTGGCCTTCATGAAGCAGAGACCATGGTTCCCTGTGCCTGACAGCACAAGGCAGGCAGGATGGGGGTGGGGACTCGCAAGCTTTCACTGGGTGAATGGAAGCCCGGTTTCTATGTAGCAGTGGACGGGGGAGATTAGATCTGGAGAACCCAGGTATATGCATCCAAGTGACTTCTTACCCAACTCCAGAACCTTCCTTCTCTCTTCAGGGCCTGGGCCAGTCAGCACATGTTTTGTGCAGAAGCTCTGAAGGTTGAGTGAACATTTCAAACCCCTGGTGAGGGAGCTATAAGAAGAGCTGCAGAGCCGGGCATAGTGGTGCATGCCTTTAATCCCAGCTCTTGGGAGGCAGAGGCAGGTGGATCTCTGAGTTCAAGGCAAGCCTGGTCTACAGAGTGAGTTCCAGGACAGCCAGGGCTACACAGAGAAACCCTGTCTCGAGAAAAAAAAAAAAAAAAAAAGAGCTGCAGAGATGGCCAAGTGTTTAATAGCATTGACTGCTCTTCATGCAAAGGACCAGGGTTCAATTCCCAGGACTCACATTTAGATAGTATCCAACCTCAAGTCATTCCAGCCCAGGGAGCCCGGCGCCCTCTTCTGGCCTTCAGAGGGACTGCACAAAGGTGGTGCACTTCTACACAGGCAAAACAATCACGCATAAGAAATAAAAACAAACAAATCTTACAAGCAAAACAAAACCAGAAGAAGCAATGCCTTCAGGAAACAGAGGACCCAGAGGTCAGGGCTCAGCCAAGGGCACCCAAGGTCACAACTGTCAAGCAAACACTTGTGTGAGTCTGGGAACAGCCTTCTTCCCGCCACACCCACCGGTTTCCTGCGGTTGCTGTCACAGGTCACCTGGAACTTAGTGGCTCCAAACGTGCCTCCTCCTTTTAGGTTAGAGGTCAGAGCTCTTGGCTGGGTTTCAGGCTAAGGCCTCACAGGCTGCTTGCTTCCTCCTTTGTGTAAGATCTGCCTCGCGCCTGCCCCAGCTTCTGAAAGCCTCCGTGGTCCTTGGCCTGTGGCCCCCTCCTCGTGTTTCTCCATTATCTCCCATGTACCCCTCCCCAACTGGAATAACCCCGAGAGTCCAGCACACCCCCCTGGCTTACTAACCTCTCCTTCTGCCTAGGGTTTAATGTCCCGGCTACAGCCACTAGAGGTCCGCTTTGCCCTGTGAGGTGGCCCTCCATTCACAGCTGCAGGATGAGGCAGTGTCTCATAGAGCCTGCTGGTTGGGGGTCCGTTCCAGTCAGCCTGGCTGGGCTGACCATGTCTTTGGTACAGGGTCCCTCGTGTCGGTAAAAGGGGCAGAGTGGACAGGAAGTGTGTCTCTATTCAGGCAGTACACTGGGGTTACTCCAGAACTCAGGGGTGTGGTGGACCAGCCTTGTGAGCTGCTGAGTATGGACAGCCTGCATTTGAACCCCCAAGTTCCCCTCTCTAGACAACTTTGCAGGTCAGGAGGAGATGGTTTCCCGCCTCTCCCCCAACAGAGGGACAGAGGCTGTGGATGTAGTTTGTCACTGGCCCAGAAGGAGGCACAACCCAGCCCAACCAGAAACAGAAGCCTGGAGGGGGTGGGGTTAGCCCCAGGAATCAGGTCTTGCCCCACCCCACCCCTCACCACCACCAGGGTTCGTTGGAAACATCAGACAGATCTCCCTGGTCCCCACCTCCAAAAGCATCCAGAACTGTATAGAGCTGCCTAGAACTTTCCCCTGCAGCACCCAAACACTGCCAAAGCTGAGGGCACCCGGAGTGCTCTCTTTCCCCCAAACGCATCAAGATGGACGCCAAAAAGAGTGAGCCATAGGGAAGCACCATGTGACTGGGGAGCTTTAGGGAGAAGGGAGTTCAGAATGGGGCCCTACCAGCTGAATAGGGCAGAGAGGAAGTTCTCTGGGAGGGACCTGAGACCCTAGACCCAGAAATGCTGGTGCCTCCTGTCCCTCCTCCCTTCCAGTGGCCTGTGTCCCATTATCTCACACGGGCACCTACAACCCCCACCCCCAAGCGAAGAGCACGGACTGGGCTCTGCAACCCACAGGCCACCTCAGCCAACCACTCGCCCGGCCTTCTGCGCCGGGGAGCCTCCTCTCCTTTCTCATCTGAGCCTCCTCCTCCTCCTCCCTGTGTCCCACACATGTGCACATCCTTCCCTAGAATCCCAGCCTTGACCTTTGACCTTTGTGTTGACCCCCTGTGGTGCCAAGTTCCTACGTGAATGAGGGCTGTCAGGGTGACCCCTCTGGGTCTTAGGGCATAGCCTTCCTCCTTTGTGCACTAAATGTCTTGGTCAGCCGAGCCTGCCAGGAGAACACCCGGGGCAGAGTAATCAGGACTATGGGGAAATGGCTGTCACCTCTGAGGGCCAGGCCCCCACAGAAGCCATAGTGGCAGTGCCAGGCGGGATGCTGGGGAGCAGGGGGAAGCCTCCCTAGTCCTGCTGGGCTGAAGCTTGTACGCAGCTCCAAGTGTGGATCTAGCTCATAAAGGAGCTCAGGGGGGATTGAGGGAGGTGGATGGAAAGGCAGAGGGAAGGGAGCCTCCCACCGGTCCATCTGCCCCTCCCATAAGTGAGTCCACTGTTGTCCCCACAGGCAGCCAGGCCAGGGTGGGCCAGTCACTTCTCATTAACCAGAGGAGCCCACGCGTGAGTAGGCCCAGAGTGAGCCCCAGGGAAAGCCTGCAGCAGCTTAAAGGAGGGAGTGTGGGTCTTGGCACTGGTGCCCAGACATCAAGGCTTGTAGATGTGGGGTGACAGAGGGCTGAGCCCTGACTCAGCAGTGGTAGTGTCTTGGCTCGGGGATACTGAGATGCATGTGGGGTATGAGTGCTTTGGGGTCCCAGATCCAGCCTAGCCGACTCTGAACGGTGTGGTGGGATATTGAGCCAACCCCTCCTACGGCTTGCCCCAAGGCACAAGCCCCCACACCCTGTGGAACAGAGGCTGATCCAGAGCTGACCCCGGCGCCAAGCCTGCCCTCGGGCTCATCTGTGTGCTCCCAGCTCCTGAGGCCACTGAGTCCTACATTCTCTGAGAGTACCTAGCCTGGGACAGCCTAGGTGAAGAACCAATGCTGACCCTTCTTCCCGGCCACCCTTTGGTCAGGAAGCAAGAAGGAAAAGGCTGGGGTGGGGGTGGTCAAGAGTGGAGCCGTGTAGACCTGGGCTACAGAGCCCCTCCCTGGAGGGTCAGTAGCATGCTCAGGGCCCAGATGTCCCATGCAGGTGACTCTGAGGTTCTGGTCCTCCTGGTCCCATGTCAGATGCAAGTGACATCTGACACTTCCTTTAGCACAGGCAGCATCATCAGTGAAGGCCGCATGGGACCCAGGCTAGGGGCCAGTCCTGGGTGTGACCTTCCTTTCCCTAGTAAGACATACAGTTTACATATAATGAAGGGGACACACGATGTCATACAGGGCTGTTTGAGGTAGTGAGGGACTAGTCCCTGAGAACAGTCAGGGGGGTTGGGTCTCACTGGGGCAGGGTGGCAGCAAGGGCAGAGACACCAGTAGCAATGTTTGGGGACGCCA
Source organism: Mus minutoides (assembly GCA_902729485.2). NCBI lineage: Eukaryota > Metazoa > Chordata > Mammalia > Rodentia > Muridae > Mus > Mus minutoides. The sequence continues at coordinate 1,074,475 of LR749510.1, read as the reverse complement.
GGGGAAAGTTCTATGTTCTTATAGGACATACATGTGGTCACTGGGGGCACTGGGACCTGGGCAGAGCTTGTGACACTGGCTATTCCTTTGTGCATCTGCCCTCTGCCTGCTCTGTCCTTGGCCCTGGCCTCCTGCCTGGACTAACCTGGTCTCCTGCCTGGGCTAACCTAGCTGGGTCCTGGGCCTGTCCCCAGGTTCTAGGTGGCCATTGCTTGTGTGGTCCTAGATTGCCTCAGACAGAAGGAAGGTGCTGAGCTCTGGTCTCTCGTAGGCAAGGGGTGTCCTCTCCCCAGCTCTGTTTAGCCCTTTCAATGGTTGCTGTGCACAGACTCCTGCACCCCTGAATTCCATGTTTCCTTAAGCCTCGAGGGCAAAGGGCACTTGCCCAACTTCCTTGGTATGAGCTGGGCGTGCCTCCAGGTGCCCAGGTGCCATGGGCAGAAGAAGCTATAGGTAAGAACTGTGGATAGAGATGACGCTTGCCAGCCATGGTGGGTCTGTGAGCGTGTCACCTGTGTGTCCTGCTAGCTGGGTGGCCACTCTGCTAAGCCACAGGGAGTCTGATGGAGATGGTGGCTTTGGCAGGGGGTTGAGGACAGAGGAGATTCTGATGAGATTGTTACCTCAACAGCAGTGGCACCTCACCCAGAAGACCATGAAGGCCCCGTTGTCCTCCAGAGCCTCATGGTGAAAAGCAGTACTCCTTATTGCCAGCCTAGGTGTACGCCCTGGGTTTACCACTTAAAGCTGTGTGACTTGGGCTGGCGTCTTGACCTTTCTGGGCCTCTTTCCATTCTAACAGAGTTGGCAGTATCCCTGCTGGTTCATGGGTAGATGGGGCTAATGAAACCCCTGACGGGTTCAGGCCTGTTAGCTGCCAGCTTCCTAAATTGTCCTTTTGTTGTTCTTACCCAGTGGTTCTGTGTCCCAGGGCCACCTCCTAATAAACTTCTTCCCTGCCCCTCTGATTCTGTCTCACCTTTCAAGAGTGAGAGGAAACACAGGGACAGCACTGTCTTTGGAAGGACACTCCTGAGCCTCACCTGGGAGAGACAGCCAGCCAGGGGCAGGAAGCCTGGCTCTTTACAAAGAGCATCCAGCAGGTGTCAAGACAGGCAGCTGGTGTAAACACCAGACTCACCGTCACCCGGGTCACATGGGTGTGAATGGGCCACGCAGGACCAGGCATTGAGTGTACTGGTGTTTGGCCAGGTCTTGACAGAAGGGGCCAGCCAGCTTGGAAGCTGGAGCCCCAAACACAGCAGACCTTAGAGTCTCTTGTCCCAGCACTCCCAGGACAGATCAGGATAGCAAGTTGTCATACAAGGCCCCTCTCTTGCAAAGTCAGCTCTAGCCCAGTCCTTTGTCCTCTCTCTCTCTCTCTCTCTCTCTCTCTCTCTCTCTCTCTCTCTCTCTCTCTCTTTCTCTGCCTTCCTCCCTCCCTCCCTCCCCACCTCTCTCTCTCTCTTTCTTTCTCTCTTTCTTTCTTTCTTTCTTTCTTTTGATTTATTTATTTATTTTATGTATATGAGTACAATTATAGCTCTCTTCAGACACACCAGAAGAGGGCGTCGGATCCCATTACAGATGATTGTAAGCCACCGTGTAGTTGCTGGGAATTGAACTCAGGACCACTCTTAACCACTGAGCCATCTCTCTAGATCCTCTGTCCCCTTTCTAACATGGCCAGAGGAGGGAAATGACATTTATCAGGTCCCTCTTGGTGCCTCAGCCCCACCATCACCCACTCTTGATAGAGGCAGAAATGGAGGCTCCCTAAAGGAGATAGAAACCTCACTTTTCCTTGTGGGCTATTCCCCCACCATGGTGTCCACTCTAGGCCCTCATGAATCTCCTCTGGGCCTTAGTAGCAGTGACCCCCATATCATAGTGAAGTGTACCCCACAACTCACAATCCATGTGCCCTTCCTACAAGGAACTGTCTGCAGTTGGTAGTATCTTCTCCTGGGAAACTCTTCAGGTACCAACTTGGAGCTACCTCTGGGGACCCCAAGCCCCTGAGTTAGTGCTGTCCTGGCCCTTGGCTTCTGTACCATGTTTAGGGGTGGTCACTAGGGTTGGACTGGGGTGAGGGCGGAAGGCTGGATACTGCCTCTCATCTCCCTAATGGTAGGTTTGATTACAGACAGAGTCTGTGGCTGGGTGGTGTGGGCCACTTTGGGCTGGGGCTCCAGTCTCTGCCTGCCTGCCAAGGCGTGTGGTCCTGGCTGGGGACATAAGAACACAGTTCTGACTCTGTTCTCTGAGCCACGGCAGGCAGGCTGTCACCACAGTGGGCTGAGGCTGGAGGCAAGCCCAGAAGCAGAGGGAAAGTGCCATGACCCCTGGCACCCAGCCCTGCCAAGCAAGCCACAGGTGCCCCTGCCCTCGGGTGTGGGAGGAGGGCCTGCTGGGTGGAGAGCAGGAGGTGGGCGGGGTGAGTGGGCGGGGACAGAGCAGCAGGAGAAGCTGGGACACGTGTCCCAGCAACAGCCTGTGAGCAGTTGCTCCCTCTGTCTCTGTGTGGAGTGTAGAGCGATCAATGGGAGCCCTGTCCTGCCCGCCATCTTTTCCGTTTTGATTTTTGGCTCTGGAATTCTAGTCCCTGTGATTATGGAATGTTTGCCGGGTTGGGGTGGGATGATGTGGGAATGGCCACAGGACACTCCTTTAGGAGCCATATGGGGACCTGGGGCAGGAGGGGGCGGGAGGAGATGGATGGCAGGAGACCTGAGGTATCTCTGTCTCTCTGGTTGTCACATGCAGAATAGTCAGCCATGGTGCCCATGGTCTCTCATGGCTGGGGGCTTGCCTTCTCTCCTAACCATGGTTCCTAACCCAAGGGTTCAGGTTTAGGACTCTGTCTGCTGCAAAGCCTGGGGGGAAACAGAGGTACCAGTTAAAATTCAAGGCTAGCCAAGCTTGGTGGCACGCATCTCTTGTCCCAGGTCTGGGGAGGTAGAGGCAAGCAAATCTCTGTGAGTTCCTGGGCCAGCCTAGGCTACCCAGTGAAACGCTGTCCCAAAACAAACAAAACAAAAAAATTCCTCTTGGCTGTGTGGCTTGGGACAAGTGATGTAGTTTCCCTGTGCCTCAGTTTCCTCTTCCGAGTATTAGAGGGAGTCGTGGAACATGGTGGCAGGCACATGAGTCCGTGGCTGGCTCCTGTGTAGGAAGCGGCTGCCCCTTCTCAGCTGCTCTGCTGGTCCTGGGAAAGGACCATGGCTTCATCTTTTCCCGAACACTGGGGAGGTCGGAGCTGGCAGAGGCTAGACCTCACTGCTTGTTCTCAGATGACTGGCCGTCCTCCTGGCCCTTGCCTAAGACCTGACCAAGAGGGCTTCAAGGCCGAGGGCACGGCTGCCAGTAGGCAGAGGCTGGTGGGAGGCCCAGGTTCCTCTGGCCACTGTACCCCAGCCACATTGCCCTGGCAGGAAGTCTGTCATCCAGCTTTATCTCTGGCCCTTTGCCCACAGCCTAGTCCCCAGGAAGGGTTATCAGCTTGGACATCTGTACCCCAACGGGCCAGGGAACACTGTGGTCAGTCAGAATCCTCAGGAACAGCAGCTGTGTCCTAGTGACAGACCCCTTGTAGTTGATGCCAGGGATATGGAAGGGCAGAGAGCTGAGGGTGGTGGGGCTTGGGGACTGGGCTGTCTGAGCCTGCAGAACCAAGGGCCCAGGAGAGCTACCTAAGGAACAGGATGGGGGCCGGAGGAGGGCATTACAACATAGGTGGTCCATACATATATGTGTGTGTCTGTATATATATATATATATATATATATATATATATATATATATATATATATATGTGTGTGTATGTATGTATATGTATAACATTTTTACTTATTTTATGCATTTAGGTGTTTTACCGGCATGTCTAACATGTGTGCCTGATTCCTACAATGAGCAGAAGAGGGCATCAGGTCCCTGGGACTGGAGTTGTAGGCCACTGTGTGGCTCCTCTGGAAGAACACCCAGTGATCTTAGCCACTGAACCCCAACTCCAGCTCTTCCACTAGGTTGTTTGTTTGTTTTTTAACAGAGATGAACTCAAATCCTCCACAAAGCAATAGTGTGGCAGCCTACATTATGTCATGGTGTCATGCCTCCTACCCCTTCCAACTCGCAAGTACCCACCACCCAAAACTGTCCCCCATCTCTCCAACCAGATGTCACCTCTGCCCCAACTCTTTTTTTTTTCTTTTTTAAGATTTATTTATTTATTTTATGTGAGTATACTGTAGCTGCCTTCAGACATACCAGAAGAGGGCATCGGATCCCATTACAGATGGTTGTGAGCCACCATGTGGTTGCTGGGAATTGAACTCAGGACCTCTGGAAGAGCCGTCAGTGCTCTTAACTGCTAAGCTATCTCTCCAGCCCTGTCCTCCACCTCTTGCTGGCCACATACTGATATTCTCCTTTCAACTGATCTGGTGCGGACATCTACTACCAGAGTCACACAACACTCGGCTTCTTCCACTGTGGACAGTCCAGGCTCAGTGACATGTCTCTCCTAGGCACTGCCCTGCCACAAGCTGCCAGGCTGATCCCTGGCTAGTGGTCACCCGACCCACCACCTTTTGGGTGTTGTGACCTGTCTTCCATTGAATACTATATTCTCCTGTCTGGGAACCTGTGTTTGTTTTGGCCTCTTGGGGTTGTGCCTATGGGTAGATCTGTAAGTCATACTCTTAATGAACAAATTGTATTTAATGACGCACAAACACCTCTTGCTAAGGACACATTTAACATTTGTGATGTCTGTAGGATGTGGGAACACAGGAAACTAAGGCCAGGGTGACAGCCAGTAGGCGAATGAGGACAGCCACATCATGCTGACTCCCTGGACAGTTCAGGAATTTGGAATCAAGTAGGCAGTTGAGGCTGGCCCTTGGGTCAGCGTTGACTCTGCAAGATTGAGGGTCAGAACCTGGCTGGTCTTGAAGGCCTCCTGGGTACTAACGCTTCTATGGGGCTATGGGGCGAAGCTGAGGTGGAGGCGGTGAACAGTTTCACAGGGAACTGGGAGGCAGGTCTGAGCCCCACAGAGGCGGACTCCCCTGTGGTCGCTACAGGTACACTGTCATCCGTCATAGACCCAGACCACAACTCTCTGGGCAGTGTGCTATCTGCTGTCTCCAGATAAACCATGAGGCCTGGGGTGGGGCCAGGCTGCTCACAGCTTATCGATTCTGTCTGGTGCTTGTTCCCGCCACTCTGCACCCCAGCCTTATCTGTGTCCCCAGGACTTCCTTTGCCCACAGCTCTGACTGCTCTGGGGGCAGGGTCAACCCCAGAGATGTCTGAACCTCAGAGACAGGCTTAGTGTGTGGTTCAGTCCCCACATAAAGGCCCTCAGACCAGAGCCTGACTCTGAGGTCTTCTGTCCAACCTGCAGGTGTAGTGTTTTGAAAAACCGCCTTGCCGTGCGTGGGAGGGACCCTGGAAACATAGCCAGCTTCTCTGTGAAAAGCCAGGCCACCCACCTATAGGTCTGTGGTGGTACCCAGGGAGAAGATGGTTGGCACAGACCAGGGATGGTGAGGGGCAGAGCCAGCCAGGATCCTTTAGGAGAAGAACACAGCATGCCTCAGCAGCAGGCTGTCCTCCTGGACCAGAAAGGCCTGGTGACCCAACACTCCCTTCTGTGACCATTACTGGGCCTGCAGAGCCTGCATATGTGGAAACGTGGGAGTCCTCAGTACACACTGAACTAAGCTCACCTCTGCTTAGTGGCCAGAGTACTGTACTCAGAGTACACAGCATAGGCAGGCACACAGTGGAACCATGCAGAGCTCCCAAACACTCATACAGCAGACAGACAGACAGACAGACAGACGGACACACACACACACACACACACACACACACACACACACACACACACACACACGTCTCACTCCGAAGTGTACCCGTGGCTCTCAGTACTCGCTGCACAGTCATTATGCATACACGGTACTCACAGAAAGACTTACCCTGTACACAGCACTCACTGCTAACACAGGACTGATCAATCCCTCCTGTGCTCATCCCACACAGCACTGGCCGCTCATAGTGTACCAGTCAGTCACACAGTACTCTATCACTTATCACTCCCTCTCTCAGTACTCGGTAGACGGTACTCAGCCTGCACACTGGCCACATTCATCCAGTACTTACCGCTCATGCACATAGCCTTAAGGACTCCTGACACACAGTGCTGGTCACTCAGGCAGAATCTGGTACCTACGTCCATATTCTCTCCCCACCTTCTTCCCCTCCCCCGCTGCTCCCCAAGCCCGGCCTGGCTGACCTTCCTCAGCAGCTCATCCCGGGGGCTCCCACTTCTCCCTGATCATGTATAGGAGGAGAATGGACGCTAAGGAGCCTGGAGGACCTAGATGGCCATGACCCTGGCAGGACAGAGTGGCCTGCTGCTGAAGGGACCTGCAGAGCCAGGATGGGAGGCCTCACCTGCCTCTGTGCATGGGGTCACAGTGGATCACTGGCCTCTGAATCCAGGCAAGGCCAGCCATCCCCTCTGCACTTGTGGAACTGCCATCAAAATGTCAGTGGCAGCCATAGACCCTCAGCCCCAGCTGAGCAGGCCCATTTTAGTGTCACACCCAACTATGAGGGGATGCAGGGGCTGTCACAGCTTCCTTGAACACTGTGTGTGCAGGGGCAGTAGCTGCCTTCCTTTCCTTTGTAGCTGAGGAGAACACAAGAATAATGACACCTTTCTGCTGTTGCTGTGTGATTTTAGACCACTCTCTCACCCTCTCTGAATTGAACTGGTGACACCAGTCCTAACGCATGACACCCTCTGGCTGTGGCTCTGTACTCTCCTTGTCACTATGGGCACAAATTTTCTTTTTCTGCTCCAGCCCTGGGTCTCTCTTATTCTTCTCGTGCAAGCCAGGTGACAGCTCAGCCCACAGGAGGTCAAAGGTCAGCAGCCAGGCTGTGGGCTGTGTTTTGGATGACCAGAGCCTCTTCTGCTGCAGAGGTCTCATGAGACTGTTTACTAAATCCAGCCCTCTCTTGGCAACAGAACCAGTGGGAGTGCCCTCCACTGGGAAGTGGTCTCAGGGTGGATGCTGGGGTCAGGGCAGGCCTGCTTGACTTTCCTGATCTGTTCCATGCACACACAGGGGAGGCAGGTGGCAAGCAGCATAGCAGCCTGTGAAGACCTAGTGGGTCAGGGCCCTGGGCATGCCCGCCCTATCCACCTCTCCTCAGTGTGGCTGGACACCCAAAACTGCTTCTTGTCATAAAGTGTTGCTGGCTCTCTAGCACCTGGCCTAGGCCCTGTGTTCTCTGCCAGCTGGGGACAAGCCTGCTCTCGTTTTGTTAGTCCTTTGTACCTTCTTGGACCCAGTCACATAGCCCTAGGGACAGTTGCCAGGCAGGGAGAACCCAGCAGGTGTTTGGAGGTGGCACCTGGGCCTGTGGCAGCTTGTAGCAGGCTTGGGGGGGGGCTTGACATATGGCCCACATATAAGTAGGACCTTGGTCATGATGCTGGACACGCAGCCTGGGTCCCCAAGTAGGCATGGTGTCACCTACTGTGAGACACACTGTCTAGGGAGGCTAACACCCAAATGGAGACCCACAGCCACAAGGTTAGGACAGCCATCTTTGACAGATGGCTTTCTGGGGTCCCTGGAAGTGAAGCTAGCGGGGTCCACAGCCCCAGTGGCTGGTAGCGGTGTCGGCTGGCTCTCTCTCAGGGCCAGCTGCTGCTGATGGATAGTAGTGGAAACTGGCGCCCTGCTCTGTGAGGCAGGCAGTAATCCATCCTGGAGCCCTTCAGAGGCCTGGGTGGTAATGGGGCCATAGATCACTCCCTGCAGAGACAGGGCTGGACAGGGGAGGCAGCCATTAGGACTGACCGTGAGTGACCCCAGGCCAGGGTGGCTCCAGCTTTGGGTAGGGCCTGCCTCGACCCTGAATTTGATGAGGGTGCCCTTAGGGGTTATGGGGGGGGGAGAAAGTAAAGGAGGAGTGGGGGAAGGGAGGACCTTGTCCCCAAGGACACAACCCAGAGCAGGCGCCAGTGTGCCTGATGCCCACTATCTGGGGCTTCCCTTTGGTCAAAGCCTCCTCAGGTTGAAGGGAAGTGTACTCAGAGGTCACCTCCCACCCCCATTTAAACCAGTGAGGCTCAGATGATTCTACCCAAGGCCCCTGCCATGCTAGGGCTCAGCCTGTAGTTTGGGGTGGGTGGGGGGCTATATGTATGTGCTGGCTCCCCACCCCCACCCCCAAACCAACCAAATAAACAAATGAAATAAAAAAACCAGAGACTGGCAGATTCTGATAAAGCCAGCAGCCGGATCCTGGAATCTGGCCACACCCCTATTTATAATGCAAATGAGCACATCTTGGGCCCACCCTCCTACTTGCTATGCAAATAGGCATACTAGGGTTGTGACTGGCTTCTGCACGGGGAGCTGTGATTGGTCACAGAGCACCTGCCGCACAGAGGTACCCTCTGTGGTCAGTGTCCTCACCACTGTCATCTTTCATCCTGGTGGCACAGTTTGGGTTCGAGCCTGTCTACCGGCTGTGTGACCTTGGGGAGTGCTTGCTCTCTCTGGGCCTTGGTTTTTCTGCCTGTAAAATGGACGAAGTCTAAGAGAGGCCTCAAAGGGAACCTGACACAGCGGGTCCTCAGCCTGTCTGCTGTCTGCTAGGTGCCGGCTGGAAGCAGCTCTCTGTGCCATCCATGTTCCTTCTGGAACTTTCTTCTGTGACACTGACTGGATGCTACTCCATTGGGAGTGTGACAGGACAGTGTCCCTGCCACACAGTGTCCCTGCCGGACAGCTGCAGGTGCCTTCTTCAGTACCTGGTGACGGTCTAGGAGAGGCTGCTGTCTTAGTTCTTGTTGCTATGACAAAGGCCGGGAAGATGGCTCAGAGAGTAGGGGTGCTTGCTGCCAAGTCTGACAGGCTGAGTTCAATCCTCAGAACCCACACGGAGGATGGAGAGAACCAGTTCTCAAAAGCTGTCCTCTGATCTCCATACGAACATGTCCTGTGACATTCACACTCATAAATGAATAGATTTTCTTCAAACTGACAAAAGGCTGGCCCTTTGGTACTTTCTCCTATGGTCCTGCCTAGAAACCTGCCTTTGTCCCTGAATATGATGGAGGTGGTGCATAGTAGGTACTCAATAAATACAGGCTGAGCTGGTATGTGAGGGAAAGCAAGGCGGGTAAGGGCATTGTGGGTAGAGGGAGAGATGGGAGGAGTGAGGGATGCTGGGTAGAGGGTGGAGGGTGGATCCTGGCTCCTATGGGGCACAGAGAGGTCTCCAAAGCAGGGACTCACCCTCACTGGCCAGCCTAGCAGGGTGCTGGGGAGGCCAGTCTGGCAATTAGGTACAGCTGGTTGCAAAACTTTAGTGAGGGTGTATTTGCATCTCATTTACATACAGGTGTGTCAATCAATCTGCTGGGGACTTGCTAGGGTCTTTCTTTTCCTCCACCCACCACCTGTCTGTCACTCACTGTCCTGGAGATCCTGCGATGGGCAAAGGACTCCTGGTTCCCCACAAGAGCTTCCTGGGGAGTGACCCTCTCAGCCCGTGAGCCTCCTGTGTGCCTCTTTTGTGCAGACTTCCATCCATGTTAGCTTCATCCCTATCTCCCCCACCCCGCACCCCCAAGTCCTCATGTGCTATAACTGTCCCATGTCACAGGGAAGGGCTTTGAGAGCCGTGTTATTTACACACAGCGGCAAGGCAGACAGGCTGAGCTCAGGCAGGCTCTCTCTGCTGTCTTTTACCTTAGGAGAAACTGAGGCATTGTTGAGCCCCACACACACACACACACACACACTAGTGCCAGCAAACAGAGCAAATTCTGGTGGCTTGGGGATCAGCTGGTACCTGAAGTGGGTGGGGTCTAAGATGTGCACAGTCTTGTGTTTTGGGGGCAGAGGTTGGCACGGAAGCAGGCGCTTGCTTGGTAAACACTGCCTGCAGGCAGCCCTGTGTAGGAAGGGACCAAGCACATGACCAGCAAAGAGGTGGGCGGAGGAGCCTCATTACTTTCTGGGTGAAAGTGGAACCAGCTTCCTGCTGGGGACCCTGGTGCCTGGCTGGGCAGGCAAAATGGCTCTGGTAAGGTCAGCTACTTCCCATTGGAGCCCTGGTTCCAAGAACTAGCTCGGGTGCCCCGTAGCAGTGACAGGCCAGGGTCAAGCTGTGGGGCCTATAACTAGCTGGGAGACATTTCAGAACAATAAAGGTGTCTGGCTTTATAAGCGCTCGTATTTCATCCCTGCCTTGGCCTCTTGCCTGGGATTTACTGTGGGGGTGTTTTCAGTGGGATGGAGCTGACGACGCCAGGCCAGTGTCTCCGCTGTCCTGCTCCCCGTGGGGGGCACCATGCCCGCCCTCCCTCCTGGCTCCTTTGAAGGCAGGCTCAACTCCAGAAGCAAAGGTTATTGGATTGAGGCTGAAATAATGTTACCTTCTAGTGTCTAACTGGGCATCCCAGGAGGCTGGCAGAGGCAGACTTCCATGCAGGGCAGGCCCCTCGGGATTGATAGCAGTCTGCTACAGCATCTGCCTAGCCGTCTCAGCACGCCGGGAGTTGACAGAAAGAGGCGCCAGCCTCCCTGGTGGGCTGTCAGCCCAGCACACTGGGGGGCAACTGGGGTCATGGGGGGATGGCCAGGCCTCAAGAAGGACAGTCACTGTCAGCCACATGCGCCCTCTGTTCTGGTTTCAGAATGAATGGGTTTGGTTATCTGATGTGTCTAGTGTGGCCACCCTAGGGAATTGGTGCCCTGACCTTTTTTGTCACTTGGGGAAACTGAGGCCTAGGTGTGTGTGTGTGTGTGTGCGGGGAATGGGAACAGTGACTTTATGGGTTCATTTTCTGGAGCCGCTATCACTGAATACCACAACTGAAGCCTAAAATACCAGAAATGGGTTTTTCCACAGTGTTGTAGGCTTAGGCGTGGCCAGGCTCCCTCGGATGGGGCTGGCGAGGTTCCCTCAGCTTCTGGTATCGGGTTTTGGGGTTTCTGTTGCAGTTCTGGTGATTAGGCAAGCCCTCTATCACAGAGCTGAGTCTTCAGCCCTCAGGGGTTGTGGTTAAAACACAAACCGTCTCCCCTCAAAGCCTCATGCATTAGAGCCCCATTCCCTGATCCTGGCCTTGCGGGGCAGGGGCAGGGGGAAGTTGGGGGTTTGGGGGATGGTGTCAGCCTTAGGAGGTGGTGCGATGAGGGCATGGAGCCCAGGTGTGTGAGAGTTCTCTAAGATGCCAATCGAGACATCTCAGTCTTTCCCAGCTCTCTGCTTCTTGGTGACCCCCAAGGTGCACAGTAATGCCCCCACCCCATGCCCTTCTGCCAGCCGTGGCGTCCCAGGGTCTCTCTAACATGACACTTCAAAGCCGCTCATGAGCCGAGACACGTGAGACACGGACCCAGCCAAATCCTTGCTCCTTTAAGGGCCTTGTGTCTAGCATCTCGTCCCACTTATGAGGAAATGCCTGCCTGCCGTGGCTAGCTTCCAGCATTCCTTGGCTTGTGGCTGCATCGTTCCAGGCTCTGACTCCAGGTTCACATGCAAGGCCTGTCTGCTGGAATGCTAGCCTACTCTGGTGAGACTCTATTTGGAGGACCACTACAGAGACTCTGCTTGTAAAAGAAGGTCACCATGTGTCCACAGACATAGGGACGATGGGGCAGGCTTGTTTAGTCCTCCCCTCTTGCCACAGTGGTAGGTGGCAGTTACTGGCTACCAGGCATCCAGCAGCCCCTCCCTCACCTGACACTAAAGCTGGCAGCCACTGGAGTGTGTTCCCTGCCACACTCACTTGTGTGGGCTGTGGCCTCAGCTCCAGGTGACTGACAACTCAGAACAAATGTGCAGGGCAGGGGCGGTCAGGGGCAGCTGTACTCCTGACCCTCCTTGAATCTCCGCAGGGACCCCCCTGTTCCTTCCTTCTCACTTCTCGACAGCATGGTCCAAGTTAACGCACACACTGTACCTGTCTCAGAGTCTCTGTGATGATACAGAAGCAATCAGAGAAGGCCCGTAAGCCCCAAGGCTCAAGATGCTGAGGCCGGAGGATCCCCTGAGTTCAAGGCCAACAAGACCCTGTCTCAAACAAACAGCAACAAGAACAGAGAAGTTGGTCGGATAAATCAGCAAGCCTGTGTGGTGGCTTCCAGACCCACGACCTCTGACCCCTGTTTGACCTTCAACCTCAGATCTACACAGCAGGACAGTACAGGCTTCATCAGGGCTGCCTCTGCTCTATTGTGAAACATTTGTTGTCTGGGGCTGGGGGGCTGGAGGGCTGGGGTTCGAGGAGACTAGGGGGCTGTGGTCAGTAGGAAGGCTTTTCCTTTTGAGCCATGAGAATATTCTTGAAGTGGCTGTGGCATTGGCCGCCTGGCTCTCCAGCCCTCAGAAAGCCGTTTGCCTGCAGGATTTAACGGGGTTGCACTGTCTGTATTAAATCTTCATTGTTCAAGATGACTTTTTTTGACAAAGGAGCTTCCCACGTAGCCCTGACTAGCCTTGAGCTCCCACTGTGTAGTCCAGACTGACCTAGAACTTGAGGCAATTCTCCTGCCTCAGCCGCCATAGTCCTGGGATTCTAAGTTTGTGCTACTACACCTGGAGATTTCCACCCTACTAAAGTCATTCTGTCAAAGAATCATGGTCTGGAGCCAGGGAGGCAGCTCGGTGGGGTGAAATAGTGACAAGCAACACAAGCCCCCCAGTGACCCAGATTCCACCCCCACCCCCTAACACATGTCAAGAGCTGGACGTGCTGACCCTCCTGCAATCCCTACGTTCCTACACCAGGATGGGCAGAGACAGAATCAGACAGAGTCACTCAGAAGCCAGCTAGCCCTGGGAACGCTGCATAGGGCCAGAAATGAGAGATCTGCTTTAACAAGGCAGAAGGCAAGAACTGACTCCCCAAAATTGTTCGCTGATCTCTGTATGCATATTATGGCATGCCTGTGCATGTGCACACATGTACACACACACACACACACACACACACACACACACACACACACACACATATACACATTTCTAATATTGAAGTATTGTCTGGTGTCATTTATTTGATGACTTGAAACAGGGTCCCACATAGCCCAGACTAACTTCATACTCACTACAAAGCTGTGTGTGGCAGTGAACTTCCAATCCTCCTGCCTCCACCCCGAGTGCGTGCTAGCATCACAGGTGTGCACCCCCACACTGGCTTATGTGGTGCTGAGTTATCTGAGATTTTAGGGGTTCACAGGGTGCCCTGTGTTTTAGCAGCAGTCCTATGCAGTACACTTACCTGCCATGGTCGAAATGGGAAAGTGGAGGCTCTGGGTCGCGACCTCAGCCAGGGTGTTGTGGAAGCAACTGGAACCAGGTAGGCAGCTTGAGTGGTTCCTAGGAACTGCAGCGACTCTACAAGCTGGAGTCTGAGCTACAGGGCCAGGGCTCCCTCAGATCACCCCACTTGGAGCAGAGTGATATCTCTGTCTCCATTGCTTCTGCCTAGAGTTCAGAGAATAGTGGCTGCTACAGCCTGTGTCCCGTGTCTTATATACTAACTGGGAGAAACAGAAGAGAGGCTGGTGACCTGTCTGTGAGACAGGCTGCCTGCCTCTTTGGGACCCTACTTACAGTTACATCTGATGGTACTACAGCTCTGTCTATACAGCACCTTAGCACACAGTAAGCACTATCCAAATGCCCCTTCCATATGTATCCCCATCTAGAAGTGCCCCAGGAGCAGCTGAAGGGGTTTACTGATGTCCTCATATTCACAAAGAGCCATCTCTTCCTGACTGATGAAAATCTAGAACCTTCTGGAACATTTCACGGTTCTGTGTGATTGCTCACAGACAGAAGGAGTCCATATCTACAAGGCAGTGGCCAGCTCTGGGGTAGTGAACAAGTCCAGTATCCTTGTCTCTTACCTCCACTCCCTGATGAGCTCCCAGCCTGGGACCCTGCCGTTACCTCCACTCCCTGATGAGATCCCAGCCTGGGACCCTGCCGCCATGCTTAGTAATGGCTTCAAGCACACGGCCCCTCTGACTGCCGGAGGGCAACAGGGGCTTGGATGGTATTTTGTTGGCTTCTGGATGGATGGGGGTTATGTCCGCATACAGCAGAGTGTGCCCCTCTGGGAACCACCTGGCATGTCTGGTCAACCTGAGAGCCCTTGGTAGCTCTGGACAACAAATGGATGGGAGCAGGGTGTTTTCTGCTGGACTGTGAACGGGCTGGGCGACTTGCAGACACACCTTCAAGGGCAGGCCCAGCTGCGGGGTGGGGGTGGGGGGAAGGGGTAGGAGCCATGGGGGGGGGCACAGCAGGAGAGGAGGGAGCAGAGTTGGGCCTGAGGAGTTAAATGTTAGTAAGTAGCCTCGTGCTGGTGAAGTAGGCCAAGGCCATTAGTGTTCATTAAAGTTTAATACCTGTCGGGGCTGCGCGGCCGGGTGGCGGCCACTGCTCTAATTTGATGGGTGTAGAGGGAGAATTCACGAATAATCACGGAGGCTGGGGGATGGCTGCTACTGTGCGAACAGAAAAAGCACCAGAGGAGCAATGCTTCCAAGCCAGTGCTTTGCTGCTCAGTCCCTGGGGGACAGAGGTGTGGTGGCTGCCCTCTGGACTCTCCCTTTATCCTTAAAGTTCGAGGCCCTACTAGAGAAAAATAAAAAACAAAACAACTTACAGATATTTTATTGATACATGAGTGTTTTGCTTGACTGTTTATACTCAGATAGTGACCAATCCCCAGGAACAGATGGTTGTGAGACACCCTGTAGATGCTGAGAATTAAGCTTGGTTTGACACTCTGAAGAGCATCCAGTGCTCTAAATGGCTGAGCCCTCTCTCCAGCCCCGCCATCTTGTTCTTTGTAGGCCACAGTGACCTGGTAAGAATTCACCAGCTCTGATTGGATGCTCACTGTCCCCCAGAGCACGTCCTGCAGCAGACGTGCCTATCTCATGGCCACTGCTTTGAAAAAGCCACCCTCGGGCACCAAGCCACACATCTGTGACAGCCAGGCTGGCCCTGAAGGAGGTGGCTTCAGCAGGGAATTAAGCCAGCAGAGGAGATGTTCCTGATATGCTCCATGGACAGAACTAGGCACCTGGGTCACAAGCAGGAGAGAGCAGAGCAGGCAGGCTTAGGATGTGGGCTTAGCTATAAATGTCTGAGAGAGACGGAAGTGGACAGTTAGGATTTGTTCACGCCCACTGAATCTAGGCTGCGAGGCTGTAGGGCATCAGTTACCATAGGGAGTGCCACAGGGGAGAGCCAAGGCTGGTAAATTCTTACCTGGGGGTCTCTGCCTCACCCCCATCCCATGGCTGATCTCCAGTCTGGGTTCACTCACAGAGAATGATCCTCCCATTGCACAGGTGGGCAGACTGAGGCTGGAGAGCAGGTTCCAAGGGTGGAGCAGCAATGAAAAGGGGCCTCGGAGTCTAGAGGCCTAGCCAGGATGGCCCCGGGCTGGCATGTGTCCTGGCTGGAGACACTGCCCCATGGCCGGTGCCCAGCTTCCCCCCCCCATCTTTGGCTCGGCAGCTGGGCACAATGCCCAGCTTTGCGGCAGGGCTCCGGGGCTCCCTTCTCGCCAGGGCTCCTGAGAAAATCCTTCTGGTCTTTGACTCATTCTTAATAAAGGTTCTTCCATCTGCCAGCTCTGTCCTCCCCTGCCCACGCTCTCCAGGGGCCTGCCCAGAACAGCTCCTGTCACCACCACCCCCTGCCACCTCCTCCCCAGCCTCGGCCCCTTTCCCAGCCTGGCCTGGAGCAGAGCCCAGAGCCCGCCCAGAATAGATCAGCCGTTGGAGAAAGAAGGGATGTCTTGGGAAGGCCTGGCCAGCTAGGTCCCCCCAACCCAATATGAAGACTTGGCGGCCCTGTCACCTGGCTATATGCCTGTGGTTTCAAAATGCCCCCTCCCCACCCCAGTCTCCCAGTTCTAGCATGTTCCAGTCAGATACAAATAGAGCTTTGCTGAGTTTCAAGTCAGGCTGCCCGCTCCTGGCCTCAGTCTGTCCTCACTCCCAGCTTGTGGTCCATCTGTGTTGGGAACCCACTGTGCCCCGTGAGGAGGAGGTGAGAGGCAGACTCAGCAGCTCTGGGAGCCTCCTCTAAGCAGCTCCACGGGGAATGGGGGAGCCAGCCAGTGAGCGGAGAGCCTCATTTTAAGAGCTTAGTGCAAGCCCAAGTGAACCAACACCACGCTTGGTCTCTAGACCACCTCTCTCCCTGCCACTGTGGTGCCAACGCTTTCTGGTCTTCTCACTCTGTGGCACCGTCCTGAGCACTTAGGTGAGATAAACACCTAACCCTCTCCATCAGTGGCCGGTGGTGTCTTCCGGCGCCCATTACAGCTGCTGGGACCATGGGAAAGCTCCAGGCCTGGAAGCTTCTTCATCCCTAGAGCCGGGAATGGGCTATGCTGGATTCAGGACACCTAAGTCACTGCCAGCTCCACAGTCAAGCTGGGCATCCAGGCGCTGCTCAGACAGAGTGCTGCTTCTGGGGACTTGAGTCTACCATGGGCAAGGGTGGAATCAGGAAAGCCTCACCTGGGGGCCGTAACTTCTAGCTGCCAAGGTTTCAGCTCCTTCTGTACATGAGCCAGGGTGTCCTCCCCGCAGAGCTCACAAGGTCAGAGGCTGAGAAGGAGCAGAGACAGAGACACACGCACACAGAGATGAAGAGGTGGTTGTGGAGAGAGGAAAGGGCATTGGGCCTTCGAGTTCCTGGGGCAGGGTAGGATCTGAGGCAGCTGGGCTTGCTCCCGTTGGGTGGGAGGAAAAGGGCAAAGAGGCTCGAGGAAGGGAGAGGTAGGTCAGGCGACCCGTATCAGAGGCTGGGCCTGGTGTGTTCCTGCTTGGCTCATATGGTCTCCAGGGGGCCCAGGGCTTGTCAGGTAACTAATCCTAGAGGCAGTGCCCCCGTTTCCTGCTTCCGGAACTGTCACATCCAGGTCACAAGTTCCAAAGTCACCTTCCACACAGGGAGCTGGGGTTTCTGACTCAGCCCTGAGCTGCCCAGAGCGCCTGATAAGGCAGGAGGCACCACCTGCCGCCAGCAGCCATCTGGTCCTCTCGCACCACGGCTCCACTCCACACCTGGACCTCCTCCCTCATCCTTCTCCAGGCACAGGGACCCGGTTTTGGGACTGAGCTGAGGACCATTCTCCTGATGGTCTGTCTCCCAGTGCCGGGGTTACAAGCACAGTCCAGAGCACCCACCTTTTGTGTGGGTTCTGACGTAGAACACAGCCAGCCTCATTCTTGTGTAGAAAGCACTTCACTGGATGAGCCTTCTCTGCAGCCCCAGTGTCTAGTTTTCATGGAGGCATTTTCCTGGGATGACCCTTAAGCCTCTCTTAGAAACATCTTCCTTTTCTTTTTCCAAGACAAGGTTTCTCTGTGTAGCTCCAAGTGTCCTGAACTCTCTCTGCAGACCAGGCTGGCCTCAAACCCACAGAGATCGGCCAGCCTCTGCCTCCCACGTGATACACCACTATGGCCCATCAAGATTTATTTATTTATTTATTTATTTATTTTAAGATTTATTTATTTTATGTATTGGAGTACACCATTGCTCTCTTCAGACACACCAGAAGATGGTGTCAGATCCCATGACAGATGGTTGTAAGCTATATGGTTGCTGGGAATTGAATTGAGGGCCTCTGGAAGAGCAGTCTTAACCACTGAGCCATCTCTCCAGCCCCAAGATTTACTCTTAATCATATGTGTTTGTGTGTTGGTTGAGGGGCAGGGAGTGTGCACCTGTGAGTGCATTGTTGCCCATAAAGGCCAACAGAGGGCACCAGACCCCCTGGAGCTAGAGTTACAGGTGACCAAGCTGAGGAATGTGCGGTCATTACTCTCAAATGCTAAGCCACCTCTCAGCCCCCAGAACTTTTTAAAAAAAAAAAAAAAAACAAGGACCTGAGGCTCAGGCCCCATCAACAGATCTGTTGATTTTGATTCCCAAAGGGGAGGGATTGAAGGCTGCAGCGTATCCTCAGGGTTTCTAGGCCAATATCTGTGCCGCTAGGAACATTGCTTTGTGTCTGGGACCTCAGTTTGTCCAACTGTAAAATGGGAACACCTGGTTTGGTGTAGTTTGAGTGTATCCCCAATGGATCTGTATTGGCTCTGTATCTTAGGTGAGTAGTGTTCAGAGCTGGGGCTCTTGGGGACACGCTGGGATTTGATAAGCAGGGCCTATGACTAAATCCTAGTGACTGTAAGAAAAAGGGCCAGAGACTTGTCCCCTCCCCCACACAGTTATTCTACCTCTGGACTCTGCCAAACACTTGTCAACAGTCTGCTACAAGCTACAGAGGCCTCTTTTCTTTATAAGATTAACCAGCTATGGGCATTTCATTACAGTAATGATGAAACATGCACAATACAGGCTGGAACTGGGCATGGGGACCTACTGCAGATGCTACAACCAGGTTGAAGGGAGAAGATTCCTTCAAGGCCCGTTCTAGGTGTCTGTGGTAAACAACCAGCTTTCTCTGGGCCTGCTGAGATTATATGTGAACCATGAGGTTATGTGCATGTGAACCTTCATGAGGTGGGGGTCGAACACATGTAATGTGTGTGCATTTTTGTGTGGGCTGCTGTGAGTATGCATGGGTATAAGTGTAATGTACATGTGTGTGAATGCTCACACGTGTGTCCATTTGTCTGTGCATGTGTGGAATCAGTTGCCTTTGCTGCCTACCAGTGTGTATGCACAAACATGTGTACTCTCTGCCATGTGCGCATATGAGCATGTACTCTGTGTGTGTGTGTATGTGTGTGTGTATGTATGTATGTGTGTGTATATGTATATGTGTGTATGTGTGTGTGTGTGTGTGTGTGTGTGTGTGATACTTTAGAGCTCTTTGCAGTTTCATGCCTGCCTTAGTTAGGCTTTTACTGCTGTGAATAGACACCATGACTTTTTTTTTTTTTTGGTTTTTCGAGACAGGGTTTCTCTGTGTAGCCCCAGCTGTCCTGGAACTCACTCTGTAGACCAGGCTGGCCTCGAACTCAGGAATCCACCTGCCTCTGCCTCCCGAGTGCTGGGACCAAGACACATTTAGGACAACATTTAATTGGGGCTGGCTTACAGGTTCAGAGGTTCAGTTCATTGTCATCAAGGTGGGAGCATGGCAGCATCCAGGCAGGCATGGTGCAGGGGAGCTGAGAGTTCTCCATCTTTATCTGAAGGCTGTTGGCAGAAGACTGGCTTCCAGGCAGCTTGGAAGAGGGTCTTTAAGCCCATGCCCACAGTGACACACCCAATCCAACAAGGCCACACCCATTCCAGCAAGGGCACACCCACTCCAGCAAGGCCACACCCACTCCAACAGTGCATATACAAACCATCACAATGACTGTCTGTCCCAAGGCATTCCAGAGCATAGAGCCCTTCCAGCTGCTCAGCAGGGCCTTGTGCCTTCTGAATGGTAGACTTCTATGGGGGCTGTAGATCTCACAACATCACATGGCCCTGCTCGCTCCGCTCGACCCCGCTCGCTCCCGCCAGCTCCACTCGCTCCCAGCCGCCTCCGTACACCCCCGCTTGTGCCAGCCAGCCCGGCTTGCTCCAGTTGGCCCGCTTGGCTCCGCTTGCTCCGGTTGGCCCCGCTCGTTCCGGCCGTCCGTTCGGCCCCACTCGCTCTGGCCCCGCGAGCTCCGGCCATCCCCGCTTGCTTTGGCCGTCCCCGTTCGGCTCCGCTCGCTCTGGACAGCCTCGCTTGCTCCGGTTGGTCTCTCCAGTCCAAGGATTCATGACTTCAGATGCACCAGAGGAGGGCGTCAGCTCTTGTTACGGGTGGTTGTAAGCCACCATGTGGTTGCTGGGATTTGAACTCATCACCTTCGGAAGAGCAGTTGGGTGCTCTAACCCGCTGAGCCATCTCACCAGCCCGAGGTCTCTACTCTTGAGCGTGACTTTTGTGAGTCTGGAGAGTGACATGAGCCCAGGATAGCTGTGGTAGGTAGGACAGACTCCCCATGCCCCAGCTGTGACTGGTTAACACAGTTCTCTCCCTGATGGTTGACGCCTGTACAGTCACTGCATTATCAGACAAGCCCCAGCAGGGCCAGGGCCACCAGGGGCCTCTCTCAGGACCTGCTATAGCAATGCCCAGCCTCAGCCCATTAACTGTTTGATTGCCAGGCTCACACCAGTCCTGAAAAACCAGAGCTATGACCCGAAGTCCCTGACCCTCCCACCCTGCTCAGAGACAGGGGACAGGAAAGGTATCTGTGTGTCTTTGTGTCTGTTATGTGTGTATCTGTGTCTCTTTCCATATCTCTCTGGATCTATCATTGTGTCCCTGTATGTCTGTGTCTATATCCATGTGTGTAGCACGTCTGTGCATGCACTTACATCGATGTGTGTTTGGAAAGGGGTTCAGTGGTGTTCAGCCTTGGACCATGCAAACCTGGAGGCTCCAGGTCCCGTTTGAATACCCAGATCAGACCTGGATTGCTGCAAGCCCCAGGTCCCTATACAGAGACCCCTCTCAGCCCTTCCTGATGAGAGAACAGCCCCTGGTGAGGGCAGAGGGGTGGAGGGGGTGCGGAGGGCGGAGCCTGCCCATCCATTATTCAGTAGCCCCTCACCTCACATCACTCTCCCCGATACTTTTACGACCTGTCAGTAAATAAAAAGATTCTCTATTATTTATGGGAATGGAGCTGAACGGGCCAGGAGAATTTAGTGTTTGTTCTCAGGAAGCCTCAGATGACTACAAGGAGAGACAAGCTGCTGCTACATCAGCCGTACAGGGCACTCAGGGCCTTGGTTAGATTTTCTCACCCTCAAAGATCCACCGACACCTTCCCAGAGGTCAGGTACCAGGCCAGAGCAAGTGACTAAGAGACCATAGGACCAAGGCCAATGGCTGAGGCCCTTCTGTTGGTAGCATTGGTGGCTACACAGGGCAAGATCACTATCCAGCATGCAACAATAGGTGCTGGGGCATTGGGTTCTGAGCTGAGAAGTGTATAAGGGCTTTATTGAGCACCCACTGTATACACATGCCCCTACATGCAAGCGGGGCTGGTGCATGTCCTGTACCCTGGGGGACTGTGATCCCCTGGCACCAACTTTGCCTAGCCATCTCCTGTGAACAGCAGGTCCCTCTCTGCCTCCTCTTGGGGAACTTGTAATGGAAAGTACTGCTTCCTAGTCTGGGTCTGCCCTGTTCCTGGGATCATGCTTTCTGTTCTCCATGTTTATAGCTGTCAACATGCAAACAGCCAAGATCAGACTCTGGACCTCCATCCCCAATCTCTGGCATTCAGCGAGTGCACCCCTGGAAACAGGGACTGCATTTGCATGTGCCCTCATTCATACTAGCACGAAGCCCTCTCTCCCTCCCCAAGGATGTTCTTTGGGAGGTGAGGCAGAAAAAGGAGGAGGCTGTTTAAGAGAGGCTCGTGTAAGCCCTGGTTGTGGGCCATATGCAGAGGCCAGAGGTCAGTCTGAATGGAAGCAGCAGGCTGGGCAGATTGCCAAGTCATACTAGCTTAGCTGGAGTCCAGGAAGGCTGGATCCCACAACTGAGGGTGAAGTGGGCATAGCCGTCAGTCCACAGGATGTGTGCCCGCTGTGTGATGCTGAGGGGAACAGCCGGTGGTCTCTGGCCCAGGAACGACCTAGGTTCTAAAGCATTTCTCATCCCATGGTTTATGTGGAGTGGAGTCCAGCTTCCTTTCAGGGCCCCTTGGGGCCACAGTAAAGATGCTATCTGACATGTCAGTCACGGAAGGTTTGACTGAGCCCGTCTGCCAACCTGCACCTTAGCTGGCGGTAGAATTCAGTCCCTCGGAGTTGGATTCTTTGCTGGACATTGGCTGGAAGCTATGCTAAGTCCCTGCCTATCACATGGCTTCCCCATGTGGTCACCTCCCATAGGACCACTCCTTCTGTGGCAGATTTTTGTAATATTGAGGGTTTGTGTGCACTAGAGCAATGCTCTTCCATTGAGCTACACCCCCGGACATCCTTTCACTTGAACACTGTTTTTAAAGATTTGTTGATTTTTACTTTATGTGTATGATGTCTACCTGCATGTATGTAACAAGCCATGTACACGCCTATTGTCTAAGGCCTGAAAAGGACATCAGGTCCTTTGGGACTGAAGTTAAAAGGTGAGCCACCATGTGGGTGCTGGGAAGGAAACCCGGGTCCTCTCTAAGAGCAACAAGTGCACTAACCACTGCACTATCTTTCCAGCTCCCTTTTACAATTACGAGCTAGGGTCTAAGCTGCCCGAGTTGGCCTTAGCCTTATTCTATAGCCCAGGCTGTCTGTGAACTTAGAATTCTCCTGCCTCAGCTTTTTCAGACCCAGTCACCACATGATAACCTTGATCAAGCAGGACATGAAGAGTCAGCCCCAAAAGACGAAGCCACAGTCATGTCAACTGAGCCAGCCCTCCGTGTCCACTGCCGCTGTCCACTGAGATTAAGTCGACAGGTTTAGTCCACCCTCAAGAACAGGTGACTCAAAGCATGAACACAGCGATGTGGGGGTCATAGTGGACCGACGCCCCAATGCCCCAGGGGGTAGCAAGGATAGACCATGCCTGTGACTCTCCAATAGAGGGGTTAAGTTAGAGGTGTTTCCATAGGAACTCCTGCCCAGAGGCCTCAGAACTGAGGGTGTTAGACAGGAGTGACGGTAGTGTCTCAGCACTGACAAGATCAGGGTGCCCCCAGACTCCACTGGAGGGGGTTCAGGAACCAGCTGCTCTAGCCACCATGTGTGTGCAGGCTCATCCTAATTTTCAAAAAGCCCATGCCATACCTCGGTCTTGGCTCGTCAAAGCACTAAGTGGAGCCATGGGCTCTGCTGTGGAGAAGCTCCGCAAGCTGCTGGCACCCTTGCCTTGTGCTCCTGTGGCTCCAGCCCTTAAGGTAGGATCTTCACACAGGCTGCCCCCTTACACTAGTCTTCCTGCTGATGGAGGTGGCCTCCCCAATACCTATGTAGACTGCCGAGTGAGCACACCCCTTTGCCTCATCCGCAGGCTCTGGGGACCAGAGTGAGGCCATTGTCCAGGCTTCTGTATCCTCGGTGACCGCGTGTCCATGAGGCCAGACCAGGCCACCCAGGTGTTTCAAGCTAAACCTTTGGCCTCTGGTTAAGAATTCAGGGTTCTAGCTGGGTGTGGTGGCGCACGCCTTTAATCCCAGTACTTGGAAGGCAGAGACAGTCAGATCTCTGAGTTGGAGGCCAGGCTACAGAGGGAGTTCCAGGATGGCCAGGGCTACATGGAGAAACCCCATCTCAAAAAAACAAAAACAAGGCCGGGCGTGGTGGTGCACACCTTTAATCCCAGCACTCAGGAGGCAGAGGCAGGCGGATTTCTGAGTTTGAGTCCAGCCTGGTCTACAGAGTGAATTCCAGGACAGCCAGGGCAACACAGAGAAACCCTGTCTCAAAAAACCAAAAAAACAAAACAAAAACAAAAACAAAAACCCCAAACCCAAAAAACCAAACCAAACCAAACAAACAAACAAACAAACAAAACAAGCTGGGCAGTGGTGGTGCACACCTTTAATACCAGCAGTTAAGAGGCAAAGGCAGGCGGATTTCTGAGTTCAAGCCCAGCCTGGTCTCCAGAGTGAGTTCCAGGACAGCTAGGACTACACAGAGAAATCCTGTCTCAAAACAAAACAAAAACCAAAACAAACAAGACACCTAAACAAACAAACAAATAAAATTTAGAGTTCTGTGCAGAGGAGGCTGGGGTTCTGGAAATTTCTGTACTGCCACAAGAGGGTTACCTAGCTCCTGTGTTGCTTGCTCTTGGCTATAGAAGGGCTCATGGTCCCTTTTCCATCTGGAAGCCTGTGTGTTCTGCAAGCTCCAACAACAAGTCCCAAAGAACCACAACAGATGCTCTGAGCCGTGTCCTAGGGTGAGCCGAGGTAGAACAGGGGCTTTTCCAGGGGGACAGCGCTCACACTCGATGACTGCAGGTGGATGAGGTGCAAAAGTGAAGAGTTCACAGCCAGCTTGGAAAGGTGTGGGGGCTGGGTATGCAGATAGGTAAGATGCTCCCAGGGGCCAAGCAGTGGTGGCGCAGGCCTTTAATCTGAGCACTTGGGAGGCAGAGGCAGAGGCAGGTGGATTTCTGGGTTTGAGGCTAGCCTGAACTACAGAGTGAATTCCAGGATAGCCAAGGCTATACAGAGAAACCCTGTCTCAAAAAAACCAAAAAAAAAAAAAAAAAAAAAAAGAAAGAAAAGAAAGAAAAGAAAAGAAAAGAAAAAGATGCTCTCAAGGCCAGGTTGACTAGTGTCGTCACCACCATCGCCAACTGTCACAGCCGCAAATGGCCACTCACCCTCTCTTTGGATTTTCCAATACCATCTTTGTTGTTATGGTCACTTGCATCTGTGGACAGCTCACAGGATTGTTATTGTCACTTCACAGGTCCCAGTGGTCACCTAGCCTCATGTGACTGAGTCCCCTGAGTGCATGCAGACCTGCACAGGCTTACGGCAGCCTGGGAAGGGGTAGACACACAGAACAAACCCTGCTGCTATAACCAGGTCCCCAAAGGCCATGTATGAGTGTCACGTGCTCTGAGTGGCCCACTCCTCAGCTTCCTGTTCTATGTGTGCACAGGGTGGGGAGGGGACACCCATGGGACTCAGACCAGACGACAAGAACCATTTTGCTATTCCAAGAACAACATCAGCCACCAGGTGGTGGCTGTGGCAAAGCCTCTTGGCTTTGCATGTCTACCACATAGGGCCACAAAGTCCACATTTACATCGGTTTCTTATGCCTGGACTCGACATCTGACCCCACCTGGGGCCTCCGCATTCATTCATTCTGTAGAAGGAAGTTCCAAAATGGACCCTACCCCATGGAATGGCATCACCAGCTTTTTCTGGACTTGGCGCCTACTTTGTGAAACAGGTGTGCGGGCCAATGCCCAAGGCTTCGGCGTAGGAAAACGTTGCTGCAAGTTAGACATGGAAATGGGTGTGACTCTGTGTGCTGAGATCTGCTTGGGCAATGTAGCACAGGCTAGCCTCCATCTCATTCTTCCTGCCTCGGCTTTTGTGTGTTGGGATGGCAGGGGTGTGGCAGCTCACATTTTTGTGGGCTTCTTGTTCTAGATTCTTGGCTGTTAAGTGTCTCTGAGGGGAGAGTCTCCTTATGTGTGCCCGGGACCTGCCAAGTGTCTGTCTGGTGTGACAAAAATAATGAACTAACAAGATACAGGACCAAGCACTGAGGTCCAGATACTGAGGGTGTTATCACCTCGTCTCCCTTGTCATCCCGATCTGGGCGAACCAGGGTGCCCCTGGATCCCGGGACACAGTCCCTCAGCATAGGCAGACAGCTACGTGTTCAGCCCCCATCTTCCAGGCTCCTGTAACCCGGATATGCCCCGTTGAGAAGAAGACCTGTTCCCTGCACAGCAGAGGGGCGGGAGCCAGCACAGCCCCTGCTGGCCTCCAGACCTTAACAGCTTGTCCCCCCTGTCCTGAAGGTGCTTGCTGCCAGCCCGGCCGTGACAGTTTTATTGGCGGGCGGGCCTGCTGGAAGGATTGTGGGCTATTTACAGTGTTGAGGCCGTGGCTTTGCAAGGAGACAGTTCGCATAAATCCCCATGATGGATCCGTTATCACTTCATTGAACTCGTGGTGGACCCGCGGAAGGCCGGGCAATAACACGCTGTTTCCTAGGTTTGCGCGGCCCTGGGATACATTAAATACACTTTATTTATGGCCAGCCCTCTCGCGCTGTGGGCAGGAGAATGCGGCTTTTGCAACTATCGTCTAATTTTATGATGAGCATTACAGCCGGGCCTATAATTTGCGCCTTTTTATTCATTAGACACTGGCGCAGCCATAAGTCAAAAAGGCCCAGGGATTTAGATGGGGATCCAGAAGATAAACTATTGACAAGCCAGATGTATTTTTACATTAGAGCGCCTTTACAATAGTTTATGTTGAGAGCGGAATATAAATTGCGTTATTAAATATGAGCCTCTCTCGGAACTGGGGCTCCTGGCGAGCTGGAGGGGGAGGCCCTGGGGTGGGCGGTGGGGAGGCCAGCCTAATTTCTCAAGGTTGAACGCAGTGCCACTCCAGGCTGTGGTCTGCTCACGAGGAGCCCCAGATGAGAGCAAGTGTCTGTGGCATGGAAGTGAGGTCTCTGTCTGGCCTGCTCTGGGCCGACAGCAAGTGTGGGGACACCTGACAGACCACTAGCCACAGTAGGTGCCCATCAAGACCCTTCCCTGTCTCCCAGTGATAAAGAGCCCATGATTCGTACCTCTGTGGAGACCCCAGCTCTCAGGCCCTGCGATGATGACCCAGAAACGTACTTGTAGGAGCCCAACACAATGACCCTTGTGTCAGGACATACCCTCTGGGAGGGAGTTGGCTTGTGCCCTTAGGGGGTCAAACAGAACCCTACTCTATACACTGCTCACTAATTGCCCCTCCTCCCCGTTTCTAGATATTGCCAAATATCAAGTGTCCTGATAGGGACGTTTGAGTCCTGTCAGCTCCAGCTTAGCTCCCTGTGACCCTGTAAGGGTGGCACATGTGTACGCAGGGGCAGTGCCAGGAGTCAGCCTTCACCTCAGTCTCCACAGGTCCCTCACCGGGCTCAGGCGAGGCCATCTCGGCAATCAGACCTTCGCTAAGGTTCCTGGGTTTGCTGGTCCAATGGCAGCGGCCTGGCTGTGGGCCCTTGATATCCTCAGAGCCAGAGCAGAGGTCATCAGACTGCAGCAGCTTGGCACCACTGAACAGTAGTAGGTCGAAGGCCCAGCAGATGTCTTTTTGATTCAGGGGGTCAGCTGCCCCTACGTATCTAAGAGCTAGCAGGCCGTGCAAGTCCAGGAACGGCCTGGAGAATTGCTCTCCTTGAAGGGTGACCTACAGAGCCAAAGTTACTGGAACTGAACACAGGAGCCTTTCGTGTGGGTGTGAGAGAGACTGAGGAAGGCCAGGGCTAGCAGGGGGTGTCACCAGAACACCCACGTCCCTGCTGATATCATCTGTGCCTGTGTACCACCATCCTGACAGGCCTTGTGCTTAGAAAACAGACCCGAGACAGAGGAATACATCAAGTGTGCCCCATTCTTGCTCTCCACAAAAAATGCAGCAGCAGGCAAGTGGGAGGCTGAGGTAAGAGGATGGAGTCCAGGGCCAGGGTCACCTCTTTGCAGCTGGCAGCACGTGGCCCAGCCCACTCTCTCCGTCCTCCTCAGTCTCCCTCCTGGCCACCCATCCTGACCAAGCCAAGCAGATGCCCTGCCTCTTTCAAGAAGCCCTCCTGCCCGGGGAAGAAATAATGCCCACAGTCTCTGGCCTCTCTTGTCATTTCTAGATATCGAGGAAGAACCAGGGAAAGGATGTAGCCATTGGCCTTGAGGACAGACACCATCCTTTGCCGGCTGTGTCCCAGCAGCCTTTGCTGCCTGTGGGGCAGGGGACAATCTAGAAGCCTGTTGACGGCTGAGCAGAGCCGCTGGCTCCTCAGAGCGGGCTGGCGGCACCGGAGGAGAGATTGGCGAGGGAGGATGGTAGAGCTTTCCAAGTTCTGGCGGGCCTACCAGAGGTCTGCTTGCCAGGAGAGAGCTTTGGGCGGGAATGGATTTGGCAGACAAGGCTGGCCCCCAAGTGCTGCTTGCCTGATCCCTGGTGGGATCCAGTTGGCTCTGGACATTCAAGTCTGGAACTAAATGCTGTCCTGGCTGTGCAGATGGTGGCAAGGCTGGGGACTGGGAGACGCCTTGCCACTGCCTTGATCTTTACAGGGCCGTTGGGTGGAGGGCATATGGAAGGTGGGGCCAGGGTGGGAAATAAACCAGCTACTTCCTGCCTGGTCCAGGGCAGCACTGCCCAAGCCTGGTTATAATCACCCAGGATCTTGAAATACACCCACAGGGCTGTGTGTGTCGGTACATGTTTGCAGCCCCAACACTCACAAGTAAGGCAGGAGGCTTGTTAGCTCCAGGCCATCCCAGGCTACAGAGTAAATTCCAGTCCAGTGGGGGCTATATACACTCTAGAGGATCTGTCTAAACAAAACAGCTAAACAAACAAACAAACAAACAACCCTGAATCAATGGGTTGGGGCTCAGTTAACAGAACCTTGCCTAGAGTCCACATGGCCCAGGGTTCTACCTCCAGGGCCACCTAAACTAGATATGGGGATGCAGGCCTGTGATCCCAGTAACTGGGAAACAGAAGCTGCAAGATCAATGAATAGAAGGCCATCCTGGGCTACATGAAACCCTATCTCAAAAAAACAAAACCCTGTGGAGTCCAGGGCTCATATATCCAAAACTGCTAGGGATCCCTGACAGGCCCTCCAGGGCTTGTGGGGCTGCTTAGGTCTGCTGTGGGTATATACTGTCCAGAGCAAGCAGAGCAGCAGGGTGGCGTGTGTGTGTGTGTGTGTGTGTGTGTGTGTGTGTGTGTGTGTATGTATGTCTGGTATGTGTGTCTGTTTCCTTTGTTCCTATGTGTGTGCATATGTGTTTGTGTCTATATTTGTGTTTCTGTGTGTCTCTCTGTGTGTGTCTGTGTGTCTGTGTCTGTATGTCTGTATGTGTCTATTTCTGGTATGTGTTTCTGTTTCTTCTGTGCGTGCACATGTGTGTTTGTCTGCGTTTGTGTTTCTGTGTGTCTCTGTGTTTGTGTTTCTATGTATGTATGTGTGTGTGTGTGTGTGTGTGTGTGTGCATGCACCTGTGGAGGACATTATTAGGTATCATTCCTTAGGTGCTGCTGTCCACTTTGGGTTTTTTAAAATCTTTTTGTTGTTGTTTTGTTTTGTTTTGTTTTGTTTTTTTCGAGACAGGGTTTCTCTGTGTAGCCCTGGCTGTCCTGGAACTCACTTTGTAGACCAGACTGGCCTCGAACTCAGAAATCTGCCTGCCTCTGCCTCCCAAGTGCTGGGATTAAAGGCATGCGCCACCACCGCCTGGCTAATCTATTCTTTTATATCTTCATACATACACACATATGTGCATACATCCATGCATACATTGCATACATACATACTACATACATACTACATACAAACATACATACATATACACATTCGTACATACATACATACATACATACATACCTATGGAGGCCATCCTAGGCTACAGAGGGAATTCTACATATAGGTTTTGCTTATGTTCATTCCTCTACTGTCTCTTATCCTTCTACCATCCTGACCCTAACACCATGGGTTTGGGCTTTTAATTTGTTTGTTTGTTTGCTTTTTCTAAATTGGTTCTCATTTAACTTATCAATTTTTTTAAAGATTTATTTTATTTATTATATGTAAGTACACTGTAGCTGTCTTCAGACACTCCAGAAGAGGGCACCAGATCTCGTTACGGATGGTTGTGAGCCACCATGTGGATGCTGGGATTTGAACTTATCACCTTCGGAAGAGCAGTCGGTGCTCTTACCCGCTGAGCCATCTCACCAGCCCAACTTATCAATTTTTAATCTTGAGTGAATGGGTGTCTGTATAAATGTCTGTGTACCACATGTGTGCCTGGTGCCCAGAGAAGCCAGAAGAGGGCGCCAGAGCCCCTGAGACAGAGTTACAGGTGGTTGTGAGCTGCCATGTGGGTGCTGGGAACCAGACTTTGGTCTTCGAAAGAGTAGCCAGTGCTCTTAACTGCTGAGACATCTCTGTAGTCCAACACATTGGGTTTTGTTTGTTTGTTTGTTTGCTTGTTTTTTAAAGACAGGTCCTCTCAGTGGCCAGAGGCTCTCCAATTAGGTGAGGCTGACTAGCCGGCAAGCTCCAGGGACCTGCCTGTCTCTGCCTCCCCCTACAGAACCATACCCTAATTTTTCATGTGGATGCTGGGATTTAAACTCAGGCCCTCCCATTTGCCCTGCAAGAGCTTTATCAGCTGCTCTGTCTCCTTAATCCCAGTGCTGGGCATGTTTCACACCACAGGACTACAGCCGTCAGTTCAGGATGTGCGCTGAGGATAAACCTCTCCCGTGGGCACCTCACAGTGCAAGGTAGAAACTAGCACCTCACAGAAACCAAGGACAGGGAACTGAGAAAGCAGACACACTGGAAATGAGAGGGTTAGAAGGTCCCAGGTCCTACCCGGTCCCCAAGACAGGGGGAGCCACATAACTGGTAGCCACAATGCTGATAGCTTCCACCAGGGGATGCTATGGAGCCTGCTGTGACCCTACTGTGTGTGAGGCCACAGCACAAGGTGCCCTGCTCTCTCTAAACCTTGTGGTTTCAGTTTCCTCCTCTGTAGGTGAGAATAATAACTGCCTACCATTGTTGCCAGGACTGTGGGAAGATCAAATGTCTAGACGCCTGTATGGGAACCACCCTCTGTACCCCATCATTCAACAAGCCGGGGCACAGAAAAGTGCAAGGCCCTATCTCAAACAAGAGCCCTCCACTCTGCTCTGTATACCACTGATTCAGCCAGCAAACACTTAGAAGGCTGCTTTGACCTGGCAGGGAGGGGAAGGTGGGGTTTCCGGCGACTGCTGCTTTCTCTGCCCTGTGAGTGGTTTCCTTCTGGAGTAGGTGCCCACACATCAAAAGGCTTGTCACCACGGATCATTTTAATCTTGCTGGCTGCCCCTGGGTGGAGGTGGCAGGCCAGCTGTGTCTCCAGATTGCTAGTTCCCTTAGGAATGGCCTTCATCCTGAAAGAGACAGTCACTATGAACCCTCAGGGAAGGCGCACCTGCTTTTGCATCTAGTCCCTCGATGCCCCCAGAGGTCATGCCCATGTCCTGGGTCCCTGGACATGGGCAGTACCTCTACGGCCACCTAGTAAACGTGGGACATTTCCTCTTCTGGTACTGCCCGGGTAGACCTGTGTCCAGCTGCCCTCTGGGGACACCTGCCCAGGTCGTGCCCACTCCCGGCTTTCCCTGTGGCGTGCCGCCAAGGTAGTTCCTCTAATGGGTTAAGTGATTCTGCAGCATACGCACACATGGTTGACATTATCGGCATGAATAAAAGATGAACCCTGCCGGGAGGCTGTCAGGACGATCCTCTCTGCTGAGGCGGCTCAGCAAGACTGACAGTAAAAGACTCCGTGGGGAGGGAGCTGGGGGTGCCCCCCTCACCCACTAAATGAGGGATGGCACACTTCCCCAGGAGGCCTAGTGACAAGAGCTGCCTGGGGGTAGGAGTGGGGGTTGCTGACTTGGGGTCCCATGGTTCAGGTTTTCATGCAGCCAACCCTGGCCTGGTACTGTGCTGGGGACTCTGCACAGGAGGTGACCAAATGGCCTGGAGAGGCAGGAAGCTCCAGGGAGGGCATCCTAGGTGATGTAGCCCCAGTGTTCCGAGTGCTTTAGTAGGAGCTGGGGTCAGAGAGTGGGGAAAGATGGGGAGGCTCCCGGGGCTTCAGAGGGGACTAGGGACTTTGAGGCTGGGTTGCCCTAACAGCTAGGACACTACTGCACACAGCTGGTTAATGAGGTTAATAGAGGGTTCCAGCAGGGCAGGACACTCACTCACCTGCCCAAGTGCTTTGTCTTGGCAGCAGACTGTGCAACCCCAGAGCTGCTGCCACTGGATGAGTCTGGCAAGCTGTAAACTCCACGGGTACCAGACCTCAGGCCATAGAGCCATGCTAAGGGGCATTCAGGTGGGGCTGACCCCAGGTGACACCTTCCGGATCCTGCTGGGGGGAGTAGTGCAGAAGCAGGACCCCTGGGACCAGAGTCCCGACCCAGCCCGTTGCTGAGACTTGGACACCTCTGCTCACCATGTAGGCTGGAAATGGCCACATCTTTTGTGTGGCCTATCACTTCTTAACACTGATCCCTGAAGAGTGTCCAAAGTCACCCCAGCCAAAGTGTGTCCTCTCATGTTTGCAGCCAGTTGGGGTGTGCCGGAACTAATACCCAGTGAGTCGGTATGGCCATACCCATGAGTGCTGTGGGGCGGGGTGGGAAGGGAGTCCTATAGCAGCAGCCTGTACAACACGCCATCAGAGAAGACCCAGGAACCATGAACAGGGACTACAGAGGCAGCCAGGCCAGAGCCCAGACATTTGCCAAGCAGAGGAGGAGCCATGTTGAATGTGCGTGTCATGTCTGTCTGTCTATGGGCACATCAGCTCATTGCCCACCATGGCTATTGTTGTGTCTTGGAGCTGGGTCTCTGACCCCATGGGACCTTCCTTGTACCTCGTCCCCTAGATAAGGCCCCTTGGCCCATCTTTAGGGCACACTTTGTAGCAGAGGTTAGGTATGGCCAGAAAGTTAGCCCTAGCCCCTGTGGCCCACATTGGGCTTAGTCTCAGGCTGCAGTCCAGTCTGGTGTCTAGCTGTGACACGGGTGAGGTGGGACCCACCCTGTCCACTCAGCATAGATGACAAGAGTGTCTCAGAGACACCTTAGGCACAAATGGGATCCTGTACTAAAAGAATATAGCGCCCATCCCCAGGGACAGCTGTCTACATCTGTCCTCTGTCCATCTATCCACCAGGGAGGCAGTAGGGCATCTGGCCCTCAGGCTCAGGTGGGACAGTAGTCAGAGGCTGTGCCCCAGACATGCCTACTTCCTTGAAAGTGGTAGCTTAAGGGCCACAGAGTGGGAGTTGTAATTCACAAGATATTTAACAAATTGGCCCTGACCTCGGCCATGAAAGCGGCTCACCAGGCTCGGGCTTCGGATGGCAGGGTGTGGATGTGTGGACACGGGCCTGCTGAGCATGCGCCGTAGGCCACGTGTGAGCCCGCAGGTGGGTGGGATTCACCCGCTGGGCCTTCCAGCCCCACCCCCTCCCTCCCTGCCAGCCCGCCAGGATCTTGCTCAAACACTTTAAAACAATCTAAAAGTAATTATTACGAACAGGCTGCTTGGAAACACCTGCTCCAGCCATCCCCTGGAATCGCTGATGTGCCCATGCCGAGCCCTGACAGGCACACGGCGCCTTGCCCCCCTCCCAGTCGCCAGATGCCGCGGTGCCCCCCTTGCCGCCCCACCACGCGCCTGTGATGCCAGCACGACCCGCGCAGCTGTCGCTCGCAGCCATCAGCGGCAAAATCATCCCCACGAAGTCATACATATGGAACATCGTTGCTGCAGAATATTTATTTAAACATGTGTCAGGGCCCCTTTGGGTGGCGGGCGGGCGGTTTTTGTCTCACCTGCCAGGCAGCTGGAGCCGGGCAGACAGAGGGATGCCCAGGGAGGGGGCGCTAGCATTCAGCTCCGCTGTGGCACCCTGGGTGGGGCTCCATCCCTGCCTCCTCCTGTGTCCCTGCCTCCCCCTTCACGGTCACAGCTGTAAAACAGCTGTCAGCTCTTTTCCCCCAACCAGGGGACAGGAACCCATGTGGCAGCTTCACAGAGTGGATTTATCACAGGGCACTGTCAGGCTTTGGGGGTGTCACAGGTAAAAGGAAACACACAGAAGTGTGGAGAAAGTACCTTTAGGAGATAGCTTTACCTGCAGGCTTGGGAAGAAATCAGACCCACAGATTCAGGCCTTGCTTTGGAAAAAGGTTCTTCTGGGATGGGTCTTCGAGGGTGACCTTGAGGGGACAGTCACCAGACACCGGGTCCTTCTAGTGAGTGTGCTCTGGAAGCCAGCTGCAGGGATGAGGTAGTAAAAACAGTGTCGCCGGGCGTGGTGGCGCACGCCTTTAATCCCAGCACTCGGGAGGCAGAGGCAGGCGGATTTCTGAGTTCGAGGCCAGCCTGGTCTACAAAGTGAGTTCCAGGACAGCCAGGGCTACACAGAGAAACCCTGTCTCGAAAAAAAAACAAAACAGTGTCATTTGTACACTGCCACCCCACCATCTCCATGCCAAACCAGGAGAGCCAGCCACCCTCAACAGAGCCATGCAAGATCCAGGTGCTGAGCTGTGTGGAACAGCCTCTGCTCCTGCCCTCTTGTGTCATTTGGATCCCATTGCAAAGAAGAGAAGACAGAGGCTAGGTGGGAACCCATAGCAAGTAAAACAAACAAACAAACCGGGTGGAACCTGAGTGAGCTGGGCCATGGCCTTCTAGAGCCCATAGCTGTTCTCTTCCTCAGAAGGGGAAACTGAGGCATGGAGGGGTGAGGTGATCAGCTTGTTTTTTTGGGTTTTTTTGTTGTTGTTGTTGTTTGTTTGTTTTTTCAAGACAGGGTTTCTCTGTATAGCCCTGGCTGTCCTGGAACTCACTTTGTAGACCAGGCTGGCCTCGAACTCAGAATCAGAAATCCATCTGCCTCTGCCTCCCGAGTGCTAGGATTAAATGCGTGTGCCACCACGCCCGGCAGTGATCAGCTTGTTGACCAGAATTTATTCTTTATATAGACATAATTCATAACCTGCTCTGCCAATTGTTTCTCTAAGAATGAGTGGGTGGGTGGATGGATGGATGATGGATGGATGGATGGGTAGATGGATGGATGGGTGGATGGATGGATAGATAGATACACAGACAGATGGATGGTTGGATGATGGATGGATGGATGGGTAGATGGATGATAGATGGATAACTAGACAGATGCTTGGAGAAATAAAGGAATAGAAGGTAAAATACTGAATAGGTGATGGAGTGGAGGAAAGGAGGAAAGAGTGGGTGGTGGACAGGGGATGGACAGATAGATAATGGATGGATAGACAAGTGGGTGGGGAATTGGGCAGATGGGCAGATAGTGGGTAGGTGGGTGGGTAGATGGTGAAGGTTAGATAGGTGGTCGGTTAAAAGACAGATGGGTAGATGGTTGGTTGGGAAAACTGAGAAACGGACAAATGAATTGCTGAATGGATAGATGGATGGGCGGGTGGATGGTAGCAAGCACCTTTAGCTGCTGAGCCATCTCATTGGCCCTGCATGGATAGAAGGATGGACCCATGGAAGGAAGGAAAGCAGGGCCATGAGTCTCAGCAGGTTGGTAAGGCTCCGAGTTCTGAGTGTCTGCAGGCTCAAGTAGGTGGGCTCCAGAAAAGTTCAGCCCTTGTTCAGCCTGGCTTCACCCTTGGCACAGCCTGAATCGATGACGTCATCAAAGGATGATGCTGACTGGGGCCGTGGGGGTACCTACTGTGTGGTCTGGGCTTTGTAGCAAGGCTACACAGATTCCAGGCTTGGTGCCACTGCTTACCAGCTCTGGAGCTCTGGAGAGTGGTTCACCTATGAACTGGGTGTCACAGTGGTACATGCGCTGCCCTCCCTGGCAGGGTGCCCAGGATCCTCTGCTGGGAACTTTATGTTTAGTGTTGGCAGCTGGAGCTGCTGGTCCTGATTTTCTCACCTCAGCAGCAAGGGGACCTGGGTCCCTGTGGGGTTATTTTTCTTTTTGAGACAGTGTCTAAGGTAGCCCAGACTGGCCTTGAACTCATATAGTTAATGGCAACCTTGAGCTTTTGATCCTTCCCACCTGCTTGGTGCTGGGATCTCGGGTGTGTGCTGCTGTGCGCTCTGCCTGGTTTATAGGGTACAAGCGCTCTAACCACTGAGTCTCATCCCCAACTGCTGGGGTGACAAGCAGACTGTAAGCTGGCCCCACAGAACAGTCTCTGATCGGGTACCCTGCCTGATGGTAAACTACTACCTCAGGGTGCTCCATTTGAATTTACCCCAACCCCAGTTGTGGTAACCCAGGAACCTGTCCCCAAAGGGAGCAGCCATCTGGGGAAGGTTAGTGATCAGGAGCAAATACTTCTGGCCCCAAAGATTAGACCTGTGAACCTGGGCACTAAGAGCCACGGGGAAGCTGTCCTTGTCTCCTGGGTATGTACTGAGGCTCCACCCTCTGCAGCTCCCGGGAGCAGAGGTTGAGGATCGCTGTGCCAGTGAGAAGACTCAGTAGGTAAAGGCGCCGAGCCCAGTAGCCTGAATTTGATCCCCTGGCAACACAGGAGAGAAGGAAAGAATGGATTCCCAAAATGTTGCCCTCCGACCCACACGAGTGCTCCATGGCATGTATGTGCGCATGTGTGGTACATGCACACATTAAAAATAAATAATGAATGGTTGTAAAGATTTGTTTTTCAAGAGCCCCTCCATCCAGCAACACATGGCAGACATACACAGTGTGACCCATGTGTTCAGGACACTCCCCAGCTCTGGAGTCCACACCTGCAAGCCACGTAACTCATTGTGTCCCTATCTAATCCACAGATACCAGAGGGGCCCAGGTAGGCTCCTGTCCCTCCTCAACTTGCAGGGCCCAAGGCACACCTCCGCTGGTCCAGATGTGCAAGGTCATATTCTGTGTGTGGTGAACATCTTGTAAAGTCAGCCGTCTTATTCCTGGAGAGCAAGGAGCACCTTGGAAGGATGCCAACCCTGGATAGGGCCAGATGGTTACCTAGAAACAGCCTCTAGGAGTCGGAGGGTACAGAATCTAGGACTGCTCATCCCACGGGGCTCTTGGGCAGCTCTGACACACTCTGTTTAGATCATGCTTCTGATGCCCTCATCTCTGGAGACAAAGAGTCCTCACACTGGCCCCTCGGCCTCATGTGGCCATCCTGCACTGTCCAACCTTCCCTATGTCCCCTTACTCAGAGCTCAGGCCTATCCCGATCTGCCCCCCTCCCCCTCTGTACTTGCTACATTTGTTTCTCTGCAGCTCTCTGTCTCTTTCAGCACCCAGCTTCACCAAGCCTCCCTCTAAACCACAGGAATCTCCATCTAAGCGCCTGTCCCCACTCCATTTTCTCCAGCTTTGGGTCACAGAGCACAAGGCTGGGGATGCCTACACTTGCTCTCTGGCTCCTTGCTAGACTGCCCTCCATCACTGAGGTGCTCTGCTCTGTGCACATCCCCACGACTGCCAACAGGGCTCAGCGCAGAGTAGATAAGAAGCAAAGCATCTTGGCACACACCACTAATCCCAGCCCTCGGGAGGCAGAGGTAGGCAGATCTCTGTGAGTTTGAGGCCAGCCTGGTCTACAAAGCACATTCCAGGACAGCCAGGGCTACATGGAGGAGGGGGAGGGGGAAGAGGAAGAAGAAGCCAAGATAAAGACCAAGGGACAAGACAGTATGGGGGCTATCTCACTCACTTTGCTTCCTGGGTACCACAGTATGCCAAGTCTAGCACCTCCACACACTCACAGCATCCTAGCCCCCCCCCCATGCAAGCTTGATACATTGTTACAGTTCCTACAGCCCATGATGCAAGAGCCTGTTGCAAAGCTGAGGGGAACAGACACAGGGTCGGTCACCTTAGGGAATGGAGTCTGCATGAATATACAGTGAAGTGGTAAGATCTGCACAGAGGGGCTGGAGATGTGGCTCGCTCGGTGCTCACATAGCAAGCCCAAGGCCCAGGGGCCACTCTCAGCTCCTCATAAACCAAGTATGGTGGCCTGTCTGTCATCTCAACACAAGAGAGGGAGGCAGGGATGGGGATCAGAAGTTCAAGGTCATCCATAGCTAAGTAGCCTGTGCTGTATAACTCTGGGAAAGAGGGAGAGAGAGAACACACCATAGTGACCTATGAACAGCTAGAGGCAGACAGGAAACCCCCCTCTCACACACATACACACACACAAGAAGAAACCTTTAAGGTGACAGTCAACCCCTGGTTACCCAGCACAGCTAGGCCAGTGCTCCCCTGACCCAGAGGAGTGGCCAGGAGCGCAGCAAGTTTGTGTGGTCCTTGGGTTGGAAACTGAGGCTGCCTCCTTCCACCCAGTTTTCTGTGCCTTGCTTGAGAACCAGGATGTCCTAGGACAGTGGCTGTCAACCTCCCTAATGCTGAGACCCTTTAATATAGTTCCTTATGCTGTGGGGACTTCCAGCCATAGAATTATTCTTGTTGCTACTTTATAACTGTAATTTTGCTACTGTTATGAGTCGTAACCTGACTATATCTGATATGCTACCCCAGATGGGTCGAGACCTCCAGGTTGAGAACCACTGCTCCAGGACCAGCAGAAGGTCTCTGAGGGTCGCCTAGCCTGGCTCACGGATGTGTCTGCCCCAGGCCATGGCTCTCAGCTAATACTACCTCTGTAGGTTCCAAAGAGAATCCTGGAGTCCAGATTCTTCTGTTAAATCTGAATTTGTTTAAGACAGCATTGTCCAGGCTGGTTTGGAACCTGAAATCCTCCTGCCTTGGCTTCCCAGCAGCTCAGGTCGGATCTCTAATGTTGCCGTACTATGAAAGTACAGTTCTTAGGTGAGAGACACAGCCCACGTTTGGTCGGCTGTCCTCATCCTGATTCCAGGCCTTTTCTCTTGGGGGGGTCTTTGGCCTCCAGGGGGCGATGTGGAGCCCTCAGCATCTGCCTGTCTCCACTCTGACCCTAGGCCTTGCTTGATCTGGCTGCCTCTGTTCTCTCAGAACTGTCCCAGCCCACCTGGGCAGGCAAGGGCAGTACCCAGCGCCCAGCCACCCACACACTCTCTCCTGACAGCTTCATCAAGCCCCCACCATCCGGGCCCATTGTTCCTGACATCTGTTTCAGTAAGTGATTAATTGCAATTAGTGAGCGATTTGAAAGCCCTGGAAAAATACTCAGCAGAAAACTCATCAAGATTAATGAGAGGCAGGCTTTCAGGGAGGGGCTGGGGACCCACTGCACAGCAGGGACCCAGCAGGAGCATCCCCACCTGGGCAGATGTGGAGAGACACTCTCTGAGGAGATGACACCCACCTCATGCCCTAACTCACCCCTCCTCCCCCATCAACCACCCTTGGGTGATTTCTCATCCAAATGCATTTATTTATTACCCACTAATAGGCTATTAATAAAGTCCTGTGAGTGTGGTAAGGTAAGGCACTGAGGGCAGGGTAGATCACCAAGCTTCTGGAACATTCTATCATTGACTAACATGGGATTCCAGAGGGAAGGCCTGAGCGTGAATTTCTGGGAACCAAGGGTGAGCAAAAGACAAAGCAAGAGTC
Source organism: Mus minutoides (assembly GCA_902729485.2). Classification (NCBI taxonomy): domain Eukaryota; kingdom Metazoa; phylum Chordata; class Mammalia; order Rodentia; family Muridae; genus Mus; species Mus minutoides. Next base: position 1,035,575 of record LR749510.1, on the reverse strand, counting down.
AAGTCCCGGCTGGGTGCCCTGCCCGAAACTTGCCTGTCACTCTAGTGTTCAGGAGGCAGAGGCAGGAGGATTGCTGCAGGTTTAAACCCTGGCTAGTCTTTGTAGTGTGAGTTCCAGGACAGCCAGGGCCACCAAAAGTGAGACCTTGTCTCAAAAAAAAAAAAAGATAAAAAAAAAAATAACAGCTGAGAGAAATGTCTGTGACTGAGGTCTGGCCACACCACCTTGCTTTCTTCACAGTCTTCCAAATGCCCTGGGTCACATGTCTAGAAGTAAGTGGGTTTGAGGGTGGTGATGGTGGATGGATAGATGGATGATGGATGAGTGGATAATGGTAGTTGGATGATGAATGGATGGGTGGGTGGATAGATGGATAGACGTGAGCTGGGTGAGGGACTCTAGCTGGACTTTGGACACATGAATGGATAGATGGAGGGAGAGAAGGGATAGGTGGGTTGTGATGGCTAACAGACAGTGGTGATGGGCTTCTTGTGGATGGTGGGGTCATTAGGTGATGCACAGTGGTGGTTGGCTAGGCAGGTAGGCAGCTGTTGGGTGACTCAGTAGCATAAGGAAGGAGTGCTGTAACCCTTCCAGGGGAAACACCCTCACGCTTGTATCTCTGGTGCCAAAGGACTGAGCCTGAGAGGAAACCATGCAGCGCCTGGGTGTGACTGGCTGTGGCCCAATCCCTCTCAGGGGAAGCTGAGGCCCTTGGGTGGGAAGGACTTTGTACAGTTAGTCACAAGACTTACTGTGATAGGGTTGGGGACAATGCTTTGTTCCTGTAGCCTGAGGCTCCTAGAGAATGCCTGGGTCCCCTATTCTCTCTATATGGTCCAGGTGGTTCTTGGGCAAGAACAACTCCCTCCATGGCTCACTCTGCTCTTAACATGAATCCCCCACATTCTTCAAAAGCCTGCAGCTCACTCATAGGCTTGACTGGTTGGCCAGTAAGTCACGCAGATCTTCCATCTCCATCTTCCCAGAGTTGGCTCTGGTGATTCTGCCCAGGTCGTCTTGCTTCTGTGGCAAAGCAGTTCACTGCTTGAGTCTCTCCCCAGCCCGATGGGAAGGGCTCACATTTATAGACAAGGACACCAAGGGCCAGGGAGTTGAACATCTCTAACAACTCCATAGCTCCAGGCAGTTCCAGCCTCGATATGTTCCCCTGTCTGAACTCCTAGAAAGAGCCATCATGGTCACATGAGCCCCTGAGGTATCACAAGTGCTCACAATAGAAATATTGGCATTAGCCGGGCATGGTGGCGCACGCCTTTAATCCCAGCACTCGGGAGGCAGAGGCAGGCGGATTTCTGAGTTCGAGGCCAGCCTGGTCTACAAAGCTAGTTCCAGGACAGCCAGGGCTATACAGAGAAACCCTGTCGCGAAAAACCACAAAAAAAAAAAAAAAGAAAGAAAGAAATGTTGGCATTTTGATGGCTTCAATGGACTTAACATAAGGCCTTTCATTATATCCTTTGCAGGTCAGGCAAAGTCCAGGCAGGCTGAGGCCAGCAGACTACAGGCCAACCTGGGTTAGCCTCTCCCAGTCCACAGAGCAGCCTGGAATGTGGGTGCGATCGGGGAAACTGAGGCCCAGTTCCTGTTGATGCCCCTTGCCAAGGCTCTGCAGTTAGGCAGTGAAAGGCCAGAATTTAGTGCGTGCAGTTGGTCTGGGAGGGAGCCCTGTGCCCTGCTCGGTCTCAGCAGTTTATCTATTGAATAAATACACAAGTGATTGACAGATCCAAAGATGGAGCCCTTCGTTACCTGCTGCCACACTGTCTCTGGGACTCTGAACCTGTCACAGCTGTAGAACTGTGTGCTCTCTTTCAGCTGGCATCTGTTGTCGTGGGAGGGATGGGGCCTGCTTGCTTTTCTGTTGCATCTGTAGGCTCGTGGGGGTCACCCAAGAGGGAGAAGACTGTGTGGGATGCCTTGATACCTCACAATTCTCCCAAGTGATGCCCAGCTCTCTCTGCCGCCCTGCCTGCACAGACCTCTCCTCCTCTGCGGTGGGCCAGGCCAGCTCAGACCCACATGTGTCCTGGCCTCTTAGAACTGGCTGCACACGTGTGGCCACAGGAAACCAGGCAGAGGGAGTCCTGTGTTATAGTGGATGACAGAGAGTGCCTTCATTCCCCTGGGTCCTGTCTGTCCTGCCTGTGAGGACGGGTGCTGTAGCTACTGTGTCCCCTGGGGAGGCTCTGCTAGGCAGCTTCCGGAAGCCTTTCAGAAGTTGGGACTAAGGTGGCTGGGGCCTCCCTCAGCCCAGGGTTAATAGAGTCTCTTCAGATCTCCTGTTCCCCCCCACCCTGCCACCGAGACATTACCCTTAATGCTTTCTACAAACTGCTCAGAAGTCTCAAGACCTGAGCCTCAGGCCACACAGCAGACACTGTCTCGGCCCTATGCTAACCCTAAATTCCAGCTCCCATGTGCAAGCCTATCGTTCATCCATCCACACCCTCCTATGAATTTGTCAACCTGCTGTCTGAGGCACGTTGCTTGGGTTCTGCCTCAAGGGAGCAGAATTTGGTACCCTCATGGGACAAAGATGAATCTCTGGGGTAGGATGTGCCCTCCCAGCCCCCGGAGGCCTGACCAGATTCACACAGCCCAAACTTCAAACCCCAGAGAAAGGAGACCCAGAAAGTTCCCCCACTCGTGACAGGCAGGCTGCCGGGAGGTGCTAACCATCAACACCTGTGAGGCTTCAGTGTTGCTAGGCTGTGCTGTGACTGCAGAGGGAGCCACAGGCCCGGCCCAGCCAGGACTAGCCCCATCCACCTCGGTGGGCTCCTAGCAGCGGGGTGGGCTGGAGACATCTGGTGTGAGTGAGTGGGGACAGGAGGGGGTCAGGCCACTGAGTGTCCCTCCCCTCCTCATTCACCCCTTCCCTGTGACTTTTGGCCTTGAACAGATGGCAGAGGTGGGCGGGGCATAGCTTCTCTCACAAGCTACCACACCCATGAAATTCCCCATTAAGGGAAAGGGGAGGGGGTGCGAACTAAGAAATGGCCTGTTCAAGGGGCCTGTCCACACAGCTTCTTCCTACCATCTGACCACCTCATTAGAGGCCCCTGAGGGGACTCCTGGGGTCACAGAACCCTCTGTGCCCCTCTTCTAAACAGCCCCCAGTCCCTGGAGGAAGTGGGGGCCTTTCATATGTAAACAGAGAGCTGACCTCAAGGAAATCACTCTCCCTTCCTTGATCTCATTTCTAGAAAGCCCGCAGAGGCCAAATGCCAGGTCCCCTGCTGTCCCCAGGAAGCCATATGATGCCTGGGAGGGAAATGGTAGCAGGGAGAGCGGAAACCAGCTCCCACACCACCCACACTTGGGAGGGATCAGAGCCCAGGAAGGAACAGCCCACGGATGCCCAGATGCCTGTCAGTCATTACTTGGGCCCTGTCCCTTGCCCTGCCTGTGCCTGTGCCTCCCGTACAGAATGCAGGCGAACATACATGCATTTCGCATGCTGTTTCCTTCCAGGCCTAGGGCTAGCCAGCAGGGAGTGTGCAGAGACTCCCCTTTGACCCTTTAGCTGTTAATATCTTTGTACAAGAGCCTGGAACTTTCTGAGCCTGCTCCTGGGAGGGAGGGTTCTGTGGATAGAAAGTTCTCAGCACAGGGCACACGTTATAAAGAGCCATCAGGAGCCCAGGCCTTGGCCACCATGCTCCAGCCTGTTCAGGAAGACAGAGGATTCTCTGGCCTCCCTATGGTTCCTGCCCCTCCCCCTCCCCTGTGGCTGGAATAGACAACACACCTGACATATGCTTCTGCCGCCCCCAGGGTCCTGCAGCTTTGTTCCTTTTCTTTTGGGTCCTGTCCCCCAGAGATGTAGAAAGGAAATGGGGTGCCCTGGCAGGAGCTCCTGCTGATGCCTGGGACCCTTCCCTCTTGGCACCTCCCTTAATGAATGTGATTGATGTCTCTGAGTCTCAGAGGCCTGTGGGCCTCTCCCAGTCTACAGAGCATCCTGGAATGTGGGTGCGATCGGGGAAACCGAGGCCCAGTTCCTGTTGATGCCCCTTGCCAAGGCTCTGCAGTTAGGCAGTGAGAGACCAGAATTTAGTGCGTGCAGTTGGTCTGGGAGGGAGCCCTGTGCCCTGCTCTGTCTCAGCTGTTTATCTATTGAATAGCTACACAAGTGATTGACAGCTGCCTCAAGAGTCCCCAGGGAACCTGGAATGGCCAGTGAGGAAGTGCAGACCCTGTGCTGCTCAGGGCCACTGTATGACCTGCTTGAGAGACAGACAAGAGGTTGACCTGCAGCGGTGACCTGCTGGGGACAAAGTGGCCTCCCCCTCCAGATCCCTGAAGGTCCAGAGACACAGGGGAGCTCACCCCTCTGCCCTTCGCCCTCTGCCCTCTGCCCTCTAGATCCCTGGGCCAGGGCTGTTGGGGGTCACTCGACAGCCACTCTGTCTGCACGCCCTGGGGACTTGCCCTGTTTGCTCTCCTGCCTCAGCCAACTGACCTGGACAGAGATTAATGTGGCCAGGGCAAAAGGCCACTTGTGGTGGAGCTAGGGCCAGGGGGGTCAGGGCAGCCTTGCGGCACCAGGGCTGGGGGTGGTGCCCTGCCATGCCCCAGGTGGCCCCGAGGCCAGGGTGGGCCACAGGGAGGGCTGGTAGGGAAATGGTCCACTCCACCATCTGGTCCTCTCTGCAGGGAGGTCTCCACCCCCCAGCCCCCCAAACAACAGCTCAAATGGCCAAGCGGCAAGGGAGACAGATGGTGTCTGCTTGCAGGGTAGAGGGTGTACTTTGTTCAGAGACAAGACAGGCAGAAGAACACACAGGCACATATGTACACATGCACACACATGAGGTTGTGGAGGAGGGTGGGTGTCTGGAGAGCCTTTGGTCCACTCTGTCTCTAATACACGTAACACATACATGGTATAACATGATTGCATAGGCACAGGCACGAGCATGGACCCCCCACAGGCATGTGCACAGAGGGAGCGTACATACACACACACACACACACACACACACACACACACACGAGTGGGCAGTGTGCACATGTATGCGCATAGGTTCACACTGTCATGTATGCAGCAGGTGACTCAACCCAGAAACGCAGTGGCCATAGTCCCATTGACTGTAGACACGTGTGCACGGTGGCATACCTACACATGCCATCCTTGCCCTTCAGAGCGCTGCCACCCCCAAAGAATGACTCCACCTGTTCCCCATCCACACTCCTGACAGCCATCCTGGACCTGTCCTGGCATGATAAGCCCCAGCTGCTGTCACCTGACATTTGTCTTCCAACCTGAGCTCCCACCAGTATACTGTGGGGCCTCTGTCTCACCTTGTCCCTGCCCAGTTCTGGATCGAGAACCTTATTTGTCCGGTGAGAGAGAGGTGGGCAGTCACAGCTTACACAGGCTTACCATGAGCCACATGACACCCACACACACACCACCATCACTACACAGCTCTCCTGTCTGCTCAGCAGGTTCTCTAGTCTATGTCCAGCTGCCTGAGGGAAGCATCCTCTTGGCTTCCGGAAGATTCATGTGTGTCTGACAGAGCTAGAGGTGGGCTAGCAATCTAAGCCCAAGTCCCTTTGTAACAGCCACAGGACCCTTACTGGCTGCCATGTACTCTGAGAGGGCCCAGGGTCGATATTGCTAAGAACATGCTATAACTCCTTGGCTGCAGGGGTCAAAGGTCTCTAGTATGGCCTTTTTTTTCTAGGTAACATCAGGTCTGTAAGCTCCCTGACATATTAAGGGCAATCAGGAAATGGCCATGGGGCCTATCAAGGCCCTGAGTAGGGGACAGAGAAGTGGGGCACAGGAAGTCGATGGAGCGTCTATTGGGGCACAGCTCCTAGCTCTCCTTAATGTATAGTCTGCTGTTCATAACTGACTCCTAGAACCCTAGGAGTGTCTAGCTCTGGCCACTGCTCTTCAGGTCCCACGTCCAGCCTGTGCTGCTGTGTAGCTCTGGGTGGGTTGCCATCTTCTCCATGGGGCACGTATGTCCCTCATGGGACCCCCTCATCCCCTAGTCACGCCCCATCTTATGCTCTGCCTGGCTGAAGCCTGTCTTCCTAGGAGCCCTCAGTCCCTCGGGCCTCTGCAGGCTGCACCTGCACAGAGCACAGTCTGTGTGCAGTCGGCACTGCGTCTTTGTGATGGTTTCTCAGAGGAGCCTTTTATCCTCTCTGGGAGAGATGATCCTGCTTGCTCAAGGGGACAGTTAGCAATGTCTGAACATTCCGCTGTCACACTGTGGCTGGGTCACTGCCACTTCGTAGGCGGCAGCCCACGGCGGCTGTGGACGCCCCTGTGGCACTGTAAGTGGACTGATATCCCTCAGGGGGCCTTCTTTGCTTTATTGTTTTATTTTGTTGGTGTTAAGCGGGGTCTCCCGTGGCCCAGGCAGGCCTCATACTGCTATGTAGCCAAAGAGGACCTTGAATTCCTGACCCTCCTGCCTCTCTACACGCTGGGCTTAGAAGCGTGAGCAACCATCGTAGGTTTATATGGTACTTGGAACAGAACCGAGGGCTTTGTGCCTGCTAGGCATGTCCCACACCGGCTGAGCTGCATCCCCATGCCTCAGGTGACTTCTTGACTGAGGGCAGAGCCATCTCTTTCATCTCTGGGGAAGCTGGAGACAGACACCATCCTGCAGTCAAGCCTGGCCCAACCTCTTAGGTGACAGGTGGCCGGACGTACCCTTTCCACCATGGAAAACCTGCCTCCCAGACTTGGACATCTGAGTCTTCCTATCCTGAGGAGATGGCTGAGTCACTCACTGTTCACTCCCTTCAGGATGGACAGGGTTCTCCCAGGGAGGGTGTCCGCCTCAGAAGCACACAGAACCCTGCTAGGCCAGCACAGAGGTGAACATCTTAGGACTGTGACTCCGCACTTGCTGCATGACCCCAGGCCAGCTTCTCCACCTCGCTGTGGCTGCTTCCCCAGCTGTGACGCTGATTGGGCTACCCTATGCTGCTGGCAAAGCTTAGAAGGGGGTGGGGTAGGGACTGAGTGCTCAGATCCCTGCCTGGCCTCAGTGGTGGCTATATAAGCTCTATCACTATTATGGGGGGAAAAAAAAACCCTTCAGTGTTAGCACAGAAAGGGAGGCCTGCCAGGAAAGGTGGATTAGCGTGCTTACAGAGGAGGCACATGCTAATATGTCACTGAGGCGACTCACCAGATCACGATGAACCCAGTGCAGTTCCGCAGCCCAAACTGCCCGCTCTTCCTGTCATAGGGAGTCCGTGTGTGGTAGCAGCGTAGCCCTGACCAAGCAATGGCTTCTGGGGCCCCAACCTTAAGCTCTGGTTTCATTCCTGAGGCAGAGATGGAGCCCATGGGAGACACTGGTAGCCACTGGAACTGTAGTGGCTAAAGACCTCCTTGGTGTTCACCACCAAGGGGTGCTGAGGGTGACCTAGGGTAGGAGGCGTCGGGACCCTCCACTGGTCCAGGCAGCTGGGCTTCATGTCTAAGGGAGAGATGACAAGATTCAGAAGATGGCCAGGTAGCGGGAGGAGCCAGGAGCTGTGGCTTCTGGGTTTCAGCAAAGGGCAAATGTCCCTCTTCCAATTTGACAGTGTCCAGGTGCTGTGTTCCCACCACCCGACTTCTTCTAAGGGATGGGGTGGCAATTCCTTTAGTCCCCTGCACACAGGTACACACAGGTGTATATGCTACACACACACACACACACACACACACACACACACACACACACACACACAGAGCGGCGATTTGGATGGTTGTGAGACCCTGTGTACTGTGTCTGACTTCGAGGGGCTGGAACCATCTGGGGAGCCCTGTGGGGGCCCTGCCCACAAGCAGATGTCTCAGGTGTGGGAACAGAGACTAGAGATCTGCCCTTCCCCAGGGGCCCATCCACCCTCCCACGGGCCCTGTGAGCAGTCCTCATGCCTGCTTGCCACCTCTCTGCTGGTGACTTTCTCCCAGGCACAGGTGCAACCCGATGCCCACAGTGGAGCTCCTGAGAAGCCTTTGATTCTCCAGACTCCCCTGCTGTAGCTGTGCGCGTGTACATATGTGGGGAAGCCAGTTGCTTGCTCTGTACAAGCCCTTGGTATTTTTCTCAGCTCCATTTTCCAGCCTGGAGAGCCCCAAGGTGGGGGAGGGGGCTAGCTTGTTCTGAGTGCAGCCATAACAGCAACAGCGACCCGTCTGTCCCTGCAGCTATGAGCATGGGCAAGGGGCAGCAGGTGGGCATCGTGGAGAGATGAAGATCACCAGTCACCTTGACAATGCCCAGTGGCCACCCTCGTGCTGAGGACCAGGCGTCCCCAGGTCGCTCGCTCTTGGTCGGTCGCAGGTGCGGGCCCAGATCCTGTTGAGTGAAGCTGTGCGTGGCGGGCGGCTGGCAGCGGGCTGCCGAGGCTTCTAAAGGTAGCAGCCATCTGCAGTGTGATAAAAAGCCCCGCGGATGATAAATAGACAAGTCACACGTTTATTGGATTGCAGCTCGGGAGCAGCCACTTCGGGTTTGGCACTGCGCTAACGACAGATTTCTGCTTCCTTTGCGAGGCCTGGCCTCGGGGGGAGCTCGCCAGCAGTAGTGGCTCCCTCTGGGTGGGCAGCGGGAGGAGCTGACCTCAACTGACCCCACTTCCATCTCCCCTCCACTGCCCCCCGGGCCCCACCCTGCCCCCCAGCTACCTCTGAAGGAACTTGCAGCCGACACCAAAGTTACTATGGTCCTTGGACAGGTCTTCTGACCTCTGTGTGTGAACATCACATTTGGTAAGATGGGCTCGCTCACTGCCTTCTTGCCAGACCCTGAATACTGCTCGCTGTGACATTTGGAGCCATTCCTGGCATGCATGTGGTGAGCATTATGTCACCACAGCCCCTTATCACCTGGCATTAGGGGAGCCTTTCTGGGAGTGACCCATAGCCCAGACTTTGACTGCTCCCTCCACTGTGGGCCCAGATCAGGAGTTCTGGGGGGACTCCTGCTTCTGCCCTGGACTGTGAGAAATGGCAGGAGATGAAGTACTCCACACCTCAACCTCCCATCCATCAGTGAGGATTAGGACAGAACCTATATCCATGTAGAGAGGCCCAGGGCATGGGACAGCCTCCTCGGGAGGGATCTGGCATCGCTAATTGGCTCCCCTTTGAGACTCAATGCTGGGTCCAAGACAGATAACTAGGTTCCAATGAACCCCTGGGTTTGTGAAGAGGGAGGGTGTCCGGGTATGGGCAGCCTTCTCTGGGACCAGTTCTCTACTTGATGGTGGTGAGGTCTATAGCCTCAGCTTAGCTGGAGCCGTATGAGCAAGGATTGTGAAGGCAGTTTTCACAGGGTGGTGCCTGCCCCTGGCCTCTGGCATCCTTACCCTTGGCAGATGAGCACATTTCTCTGAGCCTGTTTGCTCTTCTGGGCTACAAGCTTCCTCAGAGCTGGCTACACCCTCCCTCCCGAGGCTGTGCCACTGCAGAAGCTTACAGTTCACAGGCACAGCTGCTGTCTTCTCCTCATCCATCCCAGAGCCTAGAGCCACCTCTAGAACTCCATGGCAGGGGCCCTATGGGCTGTAGCCTCTCATTTTAGCCAAGATCTGGAGTGGGTCCCTGAGTAATGTGGCCTCTCACTTCCAACTCTCTGCTCTGTGTCAGCCGGAGCTCCTGTGTGACCCACTTGCTGCACTGGAGACTTGGTGAGCAACGTAGAACCCCCAACTCAGGGGCCACTCTCTCTGTGAGGATTCTTCACAGTGGCTAAGGAGAAGGCTCAGTCGATGAAGTACTTGCTATGCAAGTGTGAGGACCCTGGTTTGATTCCCCAGCGCCCACATAAAAGATGGCTGTGTGGTGTGGCAAATCTGTGATCCCACCACCACTGGGGAAGAGGAAAAGGCTAGAACCCTGGAGATTGCTGGCTGGTCAGTCAGGCCTGCAAGCTCCGGCTTCAATGAGAGATCTTGCCTCAGAAAAGTAATTGATAAAGTCAGGAAATGTCAACCTCTGGCCTCCACACCCATGTACACACACACACACACACACACACACACACACACAAGCTCCAGCCATTACAGCCCCTGCCCCCCCCCGCCAGTGGCTGGAGAAGCCCCTAGTAAGGGGTTCCTATAAGCTTATAGTGGTGGAAAGCTGGGGCACCTAAGTGCAGGGCTCAAATCTCAGCTTCATTTATTTGACCTTGATCCAGGTCTCCTCAGACTTCAGTTTTTCCCACCTGGAAAGGGCAGCTGTAAGGACATCTTGAGAGGACAAGGACCAGGGGTGAGGTAGGGTACTCAGTGCCTGAGTCCCTGTCACCACATCAGCCCTGAGCATGGTGCATCTCCCCAGGGGCTAGAAAGGTGACCGAGACTTGGGGAGCTACACCTGGGATTGCACAGGGTTCTGAGCTGGGACTGAATTAAAATCGTTGTCCCCGTCCCAGTCTGTCAGTCTGTCATCGTTCCCCTATGCTTCTCTTCCCTAACCCCGCCCTCCAGTATCTGAAGCACATGGAGGGACACAGGAGAAAACTAAACTGGGATTTCAGGCTCCCACATGCCTCCATAGGCACAGCCTTCAAGCCATATGGTTCATGCTCAGTGAAGGCCCAGAGAGCTCAAGGGATCTGTTCAGGGTTGCATAGCTTCTCTCTCCCAACCGCCATGCTCCTGTGGTGGGTCAGAGTTACAGCATGGACACCTCGGAGCCTGCTGAGGCATGACTTACAGACTTCATGACCGAGAGTGAAGATGCAGTGAACAGAGGCAGGCAGCCTAGTGGCTGCCCAGAGATGGCTCCTAAACTGGGCTGTCTGACTTTGCTGCCTGCGGGATCTCCCTGACCTCCAGCTCCACTGCTCTTTGAGGAAGCCCTTAATCCTGGTTGAGCATCTCTGCTCCTCCTGTGAGATGAAGGCGTGGACTGCCCCTCTTGTAGAACTCAACTGGCCTTCTGGATCTTTGTGGACTAGATGCTTTCAAGGTGACATTAAAGTGACTCTCAGTGATGCTGTGCGAGCATTCCAAAGGCAGTGACAGCTGCAAAAGGATGGGAAGGGTGTTTACTGAGCATCTACCGTGTACCCAGAAACACTACAGCACCATATAGGCAACATGTCACCCAGAGACAAAGCCAGGAATCCAGGAGGGGAGGTACCCACTACCATCACCTTCTAGTACTTTCTAGGAGATTCGGACCCAGGTCTATGGTCATTTCCTCTCCCTCCTGGCAGGGCTGCGGAGGGGCTTCTGGGAAGTGCTGGCGACCAGCCTGGGCAGTCCACCCCGTGCCCTGAAGCCTGGGCAAGAGCCCAGGGCGGCTGGAAGGAGGGAGGCAGGCAGGCAGCAGCTGCTGTGGGCAGGTGAGCCCTGGCCTCTCCCTGGGCCTCCTGGAAGAGCCTAATGAAGTGCAGCTGTGAACTCCGGTTTTGGGTCAGGAAGGCAATATCTCATCTCTCCACGCAGCAATCGAGTGGAGATCCGGAGCCTTCTGCCTTCCCGTGCCCCAACCCTTGGCAAGCTGGAGAGCTGCTCAGGGGCTGTCAATATTGACTCTGCGGAAGGCAGGTGGCGGGGTGTGCGCGCTAGCCAGGCAAGAATCAGAGCCTGAGCTACCCCCAGAGGGGCCCAAGAGGTGGGAGCAGGGAGCAGCTGGTCGGGTGCCTCTGGAGGACCCTGGCTGTTTTTCCTCTCATTTTAATTGCTCTTGGTGACTCTAACGGCAGCCGATTTCACCTAGCGGCAGCGTACCGGCTCTGGCCCCCGCCGCGCACCACATCTGAGCCATTCAGAGGCGCCAGGCAGCTGTTCCCAGCCTAACCGCCTTTTCCGGATGGTTCCTGGCCTGGAAGGGCCCCGGTAAACAAAGCCAGGGACGGCTGGGAAACTAAGGGCCTCCCTGGGACAGTGGCCAGCTGCTGGCCAGGCCCAGGAGGCGTGAGGGCAGAGCAGAGCCCTGGCTTCCACAGTAGGCAGTGGTCACCACCCTGCCACACCAAGCCAGTTTTCCTACAGCCCACAGGCAGGCGGTGAGAGCTTGCCAAGTAGGATAGATTGGATTTGAGCAAGCAGGAGCAAGCCCCGCCTCCTCTGTGTGATCAAGGCGCAGGAGCCTGTTAGGCGTGTATTCTGCTCAGCTGAGAAATTATTTAATGAATATCCCTGGGCTTTGAGGAAGTGGCCCGGGCTGGCAGTGCTCTAGGGGGCAGCATGCCTAGCAGTCAGAATAGCTGCTGTGTGATCTTGCAGGGCGTGCATGCCGCTTCTGAGCCTAGTGGCCCCTAGGAAATGTGAGAGTTGGCTTTTAAGAGCGGCCCTGATACTTTGTTATTGTTATGGAAGGCAGCTACGTTTCTCCCATGGGGCATGAGACACAAATAATGATGGGGCCTCCAGCCCTGCTGATGCTGCTCACCAGGGCTCCCAGGGTGGCCCCGGAGGCAGAGCTCAGCCTCAGTCCTGAGACCTTCCCTTCCAGCACAGTGAAACCCTTGTTTATTTCATGACCCTCTCTCATGTAGACATCTTACATGTTTTTAAAAGCCAGGTGTGGTGGCACACACCTGTAATCCTGGTACTCAGGAGGTGGAGACAAGGGGGTCAGAAGGTCAGGGGTTATTCTTGGTAATAGAGAGAATTACATAGAATTAAATAGAGCCTGGGCTCCTAAGGTTTCAAGCAAAACAAAACGAAACTAGGTTTATCAGGAGCTAAGGGTGCAGGCTCAGGGATTGAGCCTCCGACTAAGATGAGACTCTGAGTCCATTGTCCTCATGGAAAAGACAGCACGACTATCAAGATCCAACCTGCAGGCAAGGGCATGTGAGTCCTATGGAAGCCACATGGGGGGAAAAAAACTCCACCCCAGTCACAATGCCCATGTGCCCACCCAGAGCATCTTGTTCTGTCCCTTTGGCACCCCGGGTCTGCTGCCATCCCTGGGGCGTGTCTGAGTGGGAGCATAAAGTGTGATGCCCTGCAACCCTGTCTCTCCCTCTTTGAGGGCGAGCTGAGTCTCATGTCACGTTGGTTCCGAGGCCAGGCTGCTCTTGGTGGCTGCCCAAGCTTCTTCCTCCGGCTCCCTCTGTGTCCCTACCGGACTCCCGAATCTGTGTCAGGTCCCACCATGGCCAAAGAGATGTCTTTGTCCCAGTCAGCCAATGGTGACCAGCAGAGATAATCAAAAGGATGGGTGTGTGGAAATAGTGTGCCACCCTGGCCTGGCAAGGCCCTGCAGAGATAGGCAATGTGTGAGAGTTGAGCGTTCCTCCCTCCCTGGCATGCCTGTTCCGTGGCCCTGCCAGTCTCTGTTACTTGTTTACTTGTCTCAAGCCTTGGCATGCAAGCAGTTGTCTCTGATCCACCCTGTGCCCCCCTGGCCCCTCACCCCTCCACCCCACACCCCCACTCACCATGCTCACCCTCTGGCCTAGAGCCCATGTGTTTGCCAGTTCATGAATCACCTGGGAACAGACTTGTGCCCAGGGCCACATCCAGAACGCTGGCTCAATCTGGTACAGTGACCAAGCCACTGGGGCTTCTCAGGCCCCTGGGGGTATGCTGGAACTCTTGGCCTGAGGAGCCCCAGATTATTCTGGAAGCTCGGATGGCTCTTTGTGTTCTGTTGAAGGAAGCCTCTTGGCATGCCTTCCATAGCTCAAGGTGAAGATGTCCCTGGTTGAAAGCCTTTGGCTGTCCCTTCCTGCAGGTCCTGAACACCCTGAGCTGGGGCTCTGGTGCGGACATCACCAAGGTGTCCGTCCATGCCCGAAGCACTGTGGTGGCTTTAGCCTGTTTGCTTTGTGAACAAGTATTTGTTGAGCGCGTCTGTCTCTTCTGCGGTAGATCACTTGGAGTGAATTCGGTGCTGGGTGAGTGGAGACCCCCCGTAGAGGGGCTGAGGTGCTCTTGTGGGAACTTCCTGCCCTTGGGGTTAATAGTCATTCCCAGCAGATCCATGCTCAGCCAATCAGCTGATACACCTAATCAGGACAGGAAAGGGACACAATGGGATCCATGTGGATGAGATGGGCTTTCTCAGCCTAAGACTCCACATGGAAAGTGGGGAAGGGGCTGCCAGCCATAAAGCCATCCTTTCTTGTTCCCCTATGGGAAGAAATTTCTAGATGTGGGCTTCAGAGCATCTGACAGGGGCAAAAGCAAGCACCGTATGATACTCTGCTTTGATCTCCCAGAGTGTGGAGACTCCTGGGCCCCCTGCTGGCATCCCCTTCAGGTCCCATCCTGAAGACCTTGTAGACACTGGGTGGGGAGTGTGCACGTGTCCCCACAGGCAATGTGTGCAAGCATTTGGTGGTGATAGCTCATCCTGGGAGGGACTGAAAGTGCAGCCAGGCATGATACGGTGTGGGGCATAGTGAGGGCGCCCTCATTCTGGCATGAAGGGAGAGGTGCATTGGGGCAAAGTTTGTCAGTGGAGACCAGGGGTTGGAGGTGACTCTTGAACTACACTTATTGAGGGCTGAGTCAGCTGTGTCCTTCCCACCGCAAAGTTAGGTCCTTCCAGCTTCCAGCTCAAGCCCAGGGGTTCCCTCCTCTCTATTGTTCCTACCTCAGCCTCCAGGTTTTCATCCCATCCCTGCCTCAAAGGCCCTCAGATGTACCTTTGACCCAAAGGGACATGGGGTGGACTCTGCCTGCCTAGAGCCTCTCTGGCCATTCCAGGTTCTTTGTCCTCAGCTGGGAGGTCCTCATGGAATGTTGGCCCTGCCTCTGGAAAACTCAGCGTGGATCCTGTGTCCTTCCCTGGAGTGTCTGCTTCTAGAGAGCTGTGTGACAGCCTACAGAGCCGGGTGACTTCGGGCAGCCCATGCCTACCCGCTCACAGTCCTCAGGAAGTGTGGCATCACAGTGGTGGCAGGTTGTTCTCTTCTTGGGGCTCTGGGCTAGAATCTGTTCCTGGCCTCTCTCCCAGCCCCCAGCAGCTGCTGGCCATGCCCAACCGTTCTTGACTTGCAGAAACAGTGGCAGCATTGCTACCTCAGTTGTCACATGGCTTTCTCCCATGTGACCTCCTTTCCCATCCTGCCTCTTCAATGGGCACTTAGGGTTGGTGTCTACACCACATCTGTAAAAACTCTCTTTCTAAATGAAGTCACATGAGGGACCATGTAGAGGGCCCACCTAGTGCAGGGCCAGAGGGAACTCTCAGGGAAGCAGATGCTGGCTCCTCTGTCTCGTGGGTTTTGGTCTAGGCTGGGTCAGTTCTCTCCTGTGGCAAGGGTAGGGGGGTGACAGAGACCCCTGTGAGGTTTAAGGGGGCAGGATTAATAGGGTGATTCTGGGATATACCCAGGTGGTATGGAGAAGACATGGTGCATGCTTGTGGGTAGATTACTTATCCCCCACAGTGGCCTCCACTTCTTCTGTGCGGATAAAGAAATAGAGACTGCAAGGCGTGGTGGCGCACGCCTTTAATCCCAGCACTCGGGAGGCAGAGGCAGGTAGATTTCTGAGTTCGAGGCCAGCCTGGTCTACAAAGTGAGTTCCAGGACAGCCAGGGCTATACAGAGAAACCCTGTCTCGAAAAACCAAAAAAAAAAAAAAAAAAAAAGAAAAGAAAAAGAAAAAGAAAAGAAACAGAGACTTGGAAGCCAACACTGCCTAAAGCCACACAGTATCTGGGTCTGGGGTTCAGGCAGACTCTACATCCCTGTTCACACCCATGATTATGGATTCCAGGCTCTGAGAGGCTGCCAGGAACCGCACGGGGACAAGGGTGGCTTCTGCCTGCTTAGATACCGCACTTGAGCTTGGGTCAGAAGCACTATGGGATTATGGCTGTCTGAAAGCTGCTGCCCCAACAGCTGCCTTCAGGAGCCAACACTTTCCACACTGGGGGGTTGGGAGTCTCCGTGTCTTATGGGCAGGTGGGGCTGGAGTGTGACCCAGCTAGGCAGGCAGCCTTATGCATGTATAGTCTGGTCTGTCTCTCTGTCTCTGTCTATCTGTCTGTTGTATGTCTCTCCCCACCCCCATCTTCATGCTTGGTCTGCCAGGAACAGAACCCATTCCCCCCAGGTGCCCCATGTGTCCCTCCCTGTTCCCTGCGGAGCGTGTGGCCTTTCTGCACACTGTAAGTAGAGAGGCTCATAGTGTTCGTGTTTACACACAGACATGATTCAGGCTCCCAGAGGAGGAGGAGGGGCCATAAGCATGAGCTGTGAAGTAGGGTGGCTGGACCTTGGTGGACCTCTTCTCCAACTCAGCCTGTCCCTGCTGGGTAGCCCATGGCGTCGACACAGTCCCGCTGAGGATCATGGTTGCAGGGTGGAGTGGTAGTGTGTTATGGCTCAGGAATCTCACCTCAGATCTGGAGGCTATGGAGGCCCATGGAGAAGATGGCAGGGGTACGGGGAAACCTACAGGACTGTGTTAAACAGGAGGGTTCCCAGCTGCAACCATTTGCCTGCCCCAGCTCTTCCAGCCCATTCTGGAACACCTCCAACTGTATCCAGCATTTTACCCTGCCCTGTTGCCGGCATCCCCACCCCACCTCGCCCCCCCCCCACACACACCATCATCTTCCTATTGTAAAAGTCGGTGGCTTCTGTCTGTCTTAGATGGAGCAGCTCCAGGTAGGAAAGCCAGCACCCCTTTCCCTGCCAGAGAGGCCCAAGGAAGGAAGGAAGGGAAGGGCCCTCCCCCTCCGTGATCACCTTGCCGTGATCAGGGGGACTACAAGACAGACCAAGGCCCAGCTGGGACCTCACAAGGAAGGCAGCTCCCACATGGGGACAGAAGATTCCCTCTCCTCCCTGTCACAAGCGTCTGCTCTGAGGAAAAATGCTGACAAGAGCCAGCTCCGCGGCCCTGCCAGCTGGGCTGCAGGCAGCTGTGATAAATGGGTCTCAGGAGGTGTCCTGAGAGCCCTACTGCTGGGGATGGCAATGCCTCCCTGCCTCTGACCCCTGGAGAAAGGGCAGCCGGTCTGCCCCAGGCCAGGCCACGGTGGGGAGCTGACTGTTCACGGCCAGATAAAGAGGGGAGGAGGGCTGAGGCTCTGTGGGAGGAGGGCTGAGGCTCTGTAGAGCTTATGGAGTGGAGGTGGGGGTGGGGTAGGGAGGACAATTCAACTCCACAGTCCAGGAGGGAAGGGGATTCCAGCCTCCCTTGGGGCCTGGAGCACAGCTGTGACCAGGCCACAATACCAGGACAGCTGCAGCCCCAACCCCAGAGAGTAGGTACCTAACCTTGGGTTTTTCTCCTGCCCCTTGAGATCAATGCAATGCCCTTGATGTCGCCCTGGAGGTGACAGAGTGGATCTTTTAAAAAAGTCATTACATTTATTAGCACCGTGTGTGTGTGTGTGTGTGTGTGTGTGTGTGTGTGTGTGTGTGTGTAGCTCGGGTCATCAGGTTTGGCAGCAAGCGTTTTTATCCACTGAGCCATCTCGCTGGCCCAATTAAATGTGTCCTGACACCAGAAAGTAGCCTTGCCTGTGTTCTATGCTTGCAAGTAGGGCAAGGCTGAGCCATTGATCTGAAGGCCACGCGCAGCACTCGCTCTACTCCCACGGTGCACGGAGCCAGGTGAGACTGAGCAGTTCAGGCATCAAGAACAGCATGGCCGTGTGGGAACCGGGAGACCATGGGTGAGGTGACCTCGGTGGGCCACCGTCTTGCTCGCCAGTGGCAGCCAGTAAGCATCCATTTAGACTGCTCGGTGAACCCTCCCTGTGCCCTTTCTGCACACTGCCTCTTCATACCCAAAGGCTCCTGCTCACCCCTGTCAAGCCCTATGCATTTTGAGGAAACCGAGGCACAGAGTGGGACTCCTCCCGTGGCTCTCTAGACCCCCATCTATCTGCCCTGGGTTTCCCTCTAACCCCTGCTGACCTGGCCTTTGGAGTTCAGGGGCTTAGGCAGTGGAAGTGGACCAGCCAACTCTGGGACCCCCAACTCTAGCTGCACCGCTGTGCTTCTCTGCTTGATCTGGGGGTCATCTGTGAAGAGACAGGGTTCTGTGCTCAAGGGGTAGTACTCAAGTGGAGCAGAGGTGGGGACAGAGCCATGCGTCTGTGAAGACACTCTGGAGTGAAAAGGCCATGAGTCTGTAGAGACCCTAAGGAATCAGGGAGCGGGAACTGAGTGCTGCCCCCCCTTTGCAGGGAAATGGGAGGCAAATGAGCCAGCACTCCCCCAACAGGTGCATGTGTGAGAGCTTTAGGGAGGTCAGGCTCTGCTCCCCAATATCAGGGCACTCAGAAGAGCAAAGGTCACACTGTGGCTGGGATCTCAAAGTTTCTGTTCTCCAGGCAGAGCCCCAGCTGACAGCTACCATGCCCGGGAATGGTTGGGAATGCCAATTCACAAGCTGCCTCTAGGCAGGCTGAACCTAGCATTTGGACTTGCATGGCCCTTATGGAGATCTTGGGGCTCCCTATAGGCTGGACCCCTGTATGTGTGATCAATAAAATCACCCCAGCCGAAGCCTGAGAACCCTGAGCCTTCCTGCTGGCCCCAGAACACTGTAGACTGCTGGGCCCCAGAACACTGTAGACTGCTGTCTGTACCTACCCAGTGGTACTCGCCCTGAAACACGGTCTCGGGGGCCCAGATGGAAGCTAGGATGCGTTCCCGGCTCACTTGCCCTGAACACTGTCTTCCTCTTCATGGAACTGAGGACTGTCTGTCATTTTCTCTTCCTGAGGCTTGCAGGGCTAAGTCTGAGTTGGGAATAGGAAGTGCGGCTTTTCCCAGCATAAGGCTTTGGAGCCAAGAGAGTTTGATTCAAAGCACACCAGATCTTCCCTAACAGAGCCAGCAGTAACAATAGCTTGTGTAGGTCCCCTGTGGTTATTAGAAGAGGGCGCCCCTTCCTGCAGGCTGAGCCCTGTGTTGACCATGCTTTGAAGTCCCTTCTCACACCCAGGTGCTCTTGAGTTTTGAGCAACTTAGACAACTGTCCTTGACACTCGGTTACAGTCAGACGATCCCAGCAGGCTCCAGGGAACTTAACACACAAGCTGTGGGCCTGTGCGTGCAGTCTGGAGAGATCAGGGGCTGCCTTCTGAGGTTCCTGCCTTCATGCCTTTCCTCAAGTTCTGAGGACCTGCTGACCTGTGGTGAGGGAGAGGGGAACTTCTCTCTGCTAATCCCCTCCCCCAGTCTCTAGCCCTTACCCGTATAAGGTACTGGCTGAGATACTAATGGCTAGGCCAGTGTCCACCTAAGGACACCTGTGTCCCTACTCCTTGTAATAGTGTACAGCTCCAGGTGCCCATTGGACCCTCCAGAGAAGCCCAGGTCCAGCCTCCAGGGATTCTGATGTCTGATGTCCTCATATTGTCTGACTGCAGAGAATGATAAACACACCTTGTCCTTGAGGGCTGGGTGACAGGGTAGCCCAATGCATAGCACTTGGTGAGGTGTGTGTGTGTGTGTGTGTGTCAGTGTGTCAGGGGGTGCAGTGTGGGGAAGGACTTCCGAGGAAATCTGCCCGGCCTGCCTGCTGATATTCAGGGACCAGGGCCTTGGAGTGCCTTAGTAGCCATGACTGTGGCAGGGAAGAAAGTCAGGAGACCAGGGAGGGCCACCCAGCAGGAAAGTGAGCAACTGAGACCTCAGCTCACGAGGAGCCACCCTAGCCTGACAGTCCAAGAGGGGGAGGAGCCTGTGTGTGGGCGAGACACCCAGGACCCATACCCCCACACAGGCCTGACGGTGTGCTTGCTTTGAGACAGAGCCAGCCTCAGCGGAAAACTGCTGTAACAGGTCCCATGCCTCTGGGAAGCAGGCTTTCCCTGGCGGCTCCATCTCAAGACCACTGACGTTCCAGGATCTGATTCCTTGTTGCAGGGACCTTTCTGATGTCCCCCACAGGATGCCAAAAGCATTCTGTCCCCCAGTACTGAGTCACTGAGTCAAAGCTGCAGACTTTGCTGGCAGAAGATGCCCTGTAAGATATATTTCTCCCCCCACTGAAACCCTCTACAGCCTTTCGACTTTTTGAGATGGAGACCCCTGGTGGTGTGGTGGTGTGGTGGTGTGGATCCCCGCCAGGCATGGGAGCCTTTGGATCTAGTGTGAGCCCTATGTGGCCTCTTTGGAGGTAGAGGTTGAGTTGGAGAGTGTGTGTATGCAAGCAAAAATCTGCCTTAGTGGGAATCACCGTCCCCTCCGCAATGGACCCCAGGATAGCCCTCAGACGCCGCTGTGGCCCTGTGGCTCTTGCCCTCCACCACCTGCTAAAGTCCACCATGCACCTCCTCCTAGGTCCCCCTCCCCCAGGTAACATTACTGCCTTTGCTCCTGGCAGCTCTGGAGAGCGGCAGCTTTCCCTCCTCCCACCCAGCCAGCTCTCCCTCCTCTCCTCCCCAGCCAGCTCTCAGGCTTTAGGCCACAGTGATTTAGTGGGTGGGAGGAGGAAGGCAGTTGGCGAGCCCTGGAGAGCCTGCTTGGCATATCATCAACATTAGGTGGGAAGTGGGGAGCCAGCACAGCCCCAGTGGGAGCCTGCAGCGAGACATTGCAGCCCCAGGGAGGAGACCGGTCTGTGGGGGCAGCTGTCACTCAGGCCACACACATACAAACACCAGAGTTCCAGAAGCCTGGGGTTGGGAGTGGGAGGGGACATCCAGGCAGCTGCCCCCAGGCAGGGCTCAGCCCTAGGCCAGGAGCTCAGTAGGGGCAGAGAAGGGATCAGGGAAAGGCCCCACCTGGCTCTGTTTTCTCCCTCCCTCCCTCCCTCCCTCTTCTCTCTCTCTCCCTCCTCCTCCCACTCCCCCCTCATCTCAGATGGAAAACACAAAAGGAAAATGAGCCAGGGCCCAGGTCTGGAGAGCCCCAGCCCGCAGGCTTAGAATGAAAAGCAGCCCCAATTAGAGGCTTTGGAGCCGCCAGCTTGATGCTCCGCAGTTGAACTGTCACTGCGGAACCTTAATTAGCAGTGGTGGGGGAGAGGTCAGGGCTGCTCAGCAGTCTTGACAAGCATTATCAAGTGCACAGGGTAGGGTAGGCAGGGTGCCTCTGGGGTGACAGAGATGGAACTGGAGGGAGCGGGGAGGTGGGGTACAGGACACAGGGACACCCTGAGCCCAGAGGCTCCCAGGCTGACACCCTCTGCTGTCCCGTGATGCTACCACACATACTCAGGGATCTCAGTGCGCCTCTCCCCCACCCCCACCGCCCCCCATCTCTAGAGAGCCACAGGACCCTACATAGTAGATAACTCCAAATCACCTGCCACACACTGTCTGGATGCACCTTGTAGAGTCTGTGTAACCCAGAAGGGGTAGTGTAGCGTACTGCACATGAAGACATGGTTGTCTCTGCTCCAGGGTCTCAGTAAGTGTTTCCCTTGGGAGAGGAGGTTGGAGACTTAGGCAGCCCTCCCAACTCCCCCTCCTTGGCAAACCTCCTCCAGACCAAGTATGCTTCCTCACACACCCTGTTACTCTGAAAAGCAGCCATCCATTTGTTTTGAACTGATAAATCACCATCTGCCTATGGTCCTCCTGCACCTGTGGTCCTCCTGTGCCTGTGGTCCTCCTGCGCCTGTGGTCCTCCTGTGCCTGTGGTCCTCCTGTACCCATGATCCTCCTGCACCTGTGGTCCTCCTGCACCCATGATCCTCCTGTGCCTGTGGTCCTCCTGTGCCTGTGATCCTCTCTGCGCCTGTGGTCCTCCTGTACCCATAATCCTCCTGTGTCTGTGATCCTCCTGTACCCATAATCCTCCTGCACCTGTGGTCCTCCTGTGCCTGTGATCCTCCTATACCCATAATTCTCCTGTGCCTATGGTCCTCCTGCACCCATAATCCTCCTGCACCTGTGATCCTCCTGAGCCTGTGGTGCTCCTCAAGTCCAGGCCTGTAAGTGGAAAAGTCTGGGGAGGTCACCTGACACCTGCCAGGCTGGAGGCCAGAGCTCTGCAGTGGCCTGACCATTGGCAACCTAGGAGTAAGGGTCAACCCCCAGCCCTCTTGTAGCAGGGACAAAGCAGCAGGCTGAGATTCAACAGGCAGAGCTGAGGTAGGGTTTATTCTAGTCTTGGTTGTGCCAATAGGGAGTGGGAGAGAGATCTCTGGCCTCTGCCTTGTTTCTCACCAGCACTTGCTGTAGCTCTTTCTTCTGCAGAGCTCTACAGCACCAGTCACCCCTAGTCAGGTGAGGAAAGTCAGAAAGCATCACCAAACCCTGTCTGTACCTCGGAGGGCTTAGTGAGATACCAAGGCCTGCGGGCAGTGCTGCAGGTGAGGGTGGGCAGTCAGGACCACTGAGGTGCCCCACCTAAGAGGCCTGATGGTCCGTCACGTTGAGTCACTCTGGATGGTTGATGGTCCCAGGACAGCTCCTTATGCTTAGAGTTGGGGGTCCTGCCTCTCTCACTGGTTGTTTCTTCCTTCCAGGTGGGTCTGTATGGGGAGGGGGAAGACCACCCTCTGCCTGGGCCGCCATGCCTGGTCTCCTCTCTGCATGCACGCACGGCCTGTTTGAACTGCAGCTTTGAAAGCCTTCTGCCTTTTGGGAACTCAGGGGGAGGCATTTGTGGAGAGGCCCCGAGCAGTTGATTATAGTCCAGTGGGTAAAAAGAGCTTAAGGACAAATCCGGGCCATCAGATGTCGGCTTAGGCGATTTCCAGGGCTCCCCCAGCAGCAGAGGTGGGGGCGGGCGGCAGCTCTGACTTCCAGGGAGGCCTTTTTTCTGAGCCAGGCAAGCCTCCAAAACTCGCCTCCTGTTTCCGGTTTGTTCACCCACTTCCCCCTGCCTGGGCCCTCTGGCTGTCTTTCCTCCCTGTTCCCAGCTGGTAGAGAGAGGCTTTGGCAGTCCCGTAAGGCCCCTCACCAGCTGTGTGACCTTGGCCTGGTCACACAGTGGCTCAGAGCCTCAGTCTCCCCAGGGTAGGTGGGCAGAATGGTCACAGGGCCTCAGATACAGACCATCATCTGCCAGGCAAACCACCTGCTTGGCTGCCGGTGTACAGTTGGTTAATCCTGTGGTCTCTCCTCAGCTGTCTGCTCTGCCCTGTGCAGGTGTGTGAGTGTGTGTGCCTGTGTGTGTGCACA
Source organism: Mus minutoides (assembly GCA_902729485.2). Taxonomy (NCBI): domain Eukaryota; kingdom Metazoa; phylum Chordata; class Mammalia; order Rodentia; family Muridae; genus Mus; species Mus minutoides. The sequence continues at coordinate 1,012,555 of LR749510.1, read as the reverse complement.
CACCCATGAATGTGTGCAAATGTGCATGCATATGTGTGCACATGCATGTATGAACAATGCACATGTGTGTGTTCAAGTGTGTGTGAGTATATGTTTGTATGTGTCTGTGCATGCAGGTGCAAGCATGAATCTATGTGTGTGAGTGCTTACATGTGTGTGTGTGCATGTGCCTGTGTGGTTGTATGAATGCACATGTGTGTATATATGTGTATGTGTGTGTGCGCGCACAGCCTCCCCAGAGCTAGCTACCTCTCCCTCTGTTTCTTTCTAAAGCCCAGGTAGGGCGGTAAGGAGCAGCTAGGGCTGGGGAGACTTGCACAGGAAGTGATGACTCCATGGGGGTGACCCGCACGCTGTCCCTTACCTGTGCCCCTGCCTTCCCGTGTCACTCGAGAAGGCCAACACTGGCTTTGTACCCTCCCATCTTTGCAGGTGTGAAAAGTAAGGGCAGCCCAGGCCTCCGGTGAGAGGGTGAGAGAAGCTGGGGAAGGAAGGCAGGTAGTCTGCCGTGGCCTAGTCACCGGGCACCTCGTCTAAGGAGCTGTAGAGCAACCCGATGCTGCCTGTGCCCTGGACTACCCGCTGCCCACCCTACCTACCCTTGGGGACAGAGCAGGTGACAAATGCCCCAGCAAGCTCATCTGAGCACTGCTGCAAGCTCCTTTAATACCCTCTGCCCACACCCCATTGGTCCCAAGAAAGAGATATTGTAAACAGCAGTTCCCCGATTGTCTGGTGTTGTCTGTGTCAGCAATCCTTGGTCTCTCAGGTAGTCTTCAATTAGGTCCTCCTGCAGGAGATGTCTTTGAGGTGGCGCCCCTCCCAACCCCCCCATACCCCCCCCCGGCATTTAGTAGAGGTGGCCACACCATTCCTTCTACCCTACCCCTTCATTACCCATGATGCAGCAAGGTACATTGCCTCTCCCAGCTCTGTAGCTCACGGATTCCATACCTAGGCCTACCCTGGCCCTGCCTGGCTGCCCTGTACCCCTAGGGCATATGTGTGTGGTATAACAGAGAAGGACAGTGCAGTGTGACACCCGAGTGACCTGGATTCCCATTGACCCAGTTTGTGCTTGGACACTGTGTTAGCCATCCTAGAAGACCAGACATGGTAATAAGGCCTGCAGGCTGCCTGCCTCGGTGCAGGGCCCATCTATTCAGTCTCCCGTACCTCAAGGTCCAGCGGGAATGCCACCCCCCCCTCCTTCTCAGAGCCCTTCATGTTCCCAATCTCCACTCCTGCTTCCTCCTGCTCTCAGGTGTTAGGTTTTCCTCGGTGGAGCTGTCTCTCTAGCCTCTTATGGGAAGAATGTTTTTGATGTTTCGGCCTCCTGAGGTGCTGAGTATCCAGTAGGTGCCCAATAAATGCTTGCTGGATGCCTACTGGCCAGTGGAGCTTCTGACTGGACCAGTGACCTTTTTTATTTTCTGTTCTGACATGTTCAGCTAGCACTTTGAGAACTGGGATCTCTCTCCTTCTCATCCATCTGAGCTCTTGAGCATGACAGGAGTGTCCCCTCGGGTGGGCCTGAGCTCTGGAAGGCAGAAAATGAGTGTGTTGGGATTAAAAACAGCTGTGATGTTGTTGGTGATCTGTGGCAATTGAGAGGATCTACAATCACCTAGGAGAGCAGCCTCCTGTGGGGCATGCCTGTGGGGGTGGGGGTGGGGTTCTACATTAGATTAACCAAGGCAGGAGGACCCACCCTGAATGTGCTTGTTACCAGACCAAGGTCCTAGGCTGCATAAAAAGGTGTACTGAACACCAACATTCACCTCTCCCTGCTTCCAGACTGTGCACACAACGTGCTCAGCCTCACTTCCGGGCTCCATGCCCATCCCCCACCCCCACCCCCATGGTGGACTGTGTACCCCCTTATACCATGAGCCGCAATAAACCCTTCTTAAGTTGTTTTCTTTTTTTTTTTTTTTTTTGATTTTTCGAGACAGAGTTTCTCTGTGTAGCCCTGGCTGTCCTGGAACTCACTTTGTAGACCAGGCTGGCCTCAAACTCAGAATCAGAAATCCACCTGCCTCTGCCTCCCGAATGCTGGGATTAAAGGTGTCCGCCACCACGCCCAGAAAGTTGTTTTCTTTAGGTATCTTGTCACCACAGTGAGAAAAGTTCAACAGTCTGTCTGATCTCCTTGAAGCAGGAAAGGTCCCAGTGCCTGGTGAAGTCTCTGAACCCGGTAGACCTTGTCACAGCTGCCAAGCACAGGCCAGACTGGACTCTGCTACTAAAATGTGGTGGCATCAAGGGCCCCAGTGACACATAGAGGCAACTTAGATTGGGTAGGAGAGAGGGCAGCTCTGTGTGGAATGACATGTGACTCTCAGGTTTCAGACTCTGATGTGTGTGTGTGTGTGTGTGTGTGTGTGTGTGTGTGTGTGTGGTTTGTGATAGGCATAGCCCTTTCTGCTTACAGCTTCCAGACAAACCATGTCCAGGCTTGTCAGAGAAAACGAACATCCCTCCTAGAGACTCTCAGGAAGGAAGGAAGTGGCCAAACAAGAGGCAGGACTGAGTCGCAAGGTCATGGGGTTTCCAGCTCAGCCAGCTGAGAACACCAGGACTCTTGTGCTGGCCAGTGAGGAGCAGCTATGTCCCCACCCGAGTACTTTTGCTGATCTGGAGGCACACAGGGTATATGACATCAAGCTGCCTCTAGCCAGCCTTGTACCCATTAGCCCCTGACTGGTTCCAACCAGTACCACCGTGAAACCATTACATTTATTTGCTCCTGAACCTGGGGTTGCCAACACTCTTGGAGTTGGTACAGATGTAATTAGGTAGGGTTACTTGGACTCATTCTGTAGATTCTTCATTTATGTCTGCATAGGGTGGGAAGACTCAGGTAGTGGGGCCAGAACTCCTGGGTCTATCTCTCCATCTCTCCCCTCTCCCTATTGTCTTCTTGGCTGGACATCTTACATGACCATAGCCTCTCAGGGCTTGTATCCCCAGAGAGCCTAAAAGAACCTTCACTAGAGCTTATGATGACCTCAGGAGTATAGCATCTCTTCCACTGTGGGGTGGCCCAGATTTCACAGAAGGGGCAGGCCTGTTAGGGAAAAGGTACAGAAGGCACACCCCACTTTGAAACCTCATGCTTGCCCGTAGACTGAGCATGGCCCTTCACATATGCCCTGTGCTCTGCCCACGGTGATTAATGTGGCCATTGTCCCCCTCTCTGAGACCATTCCTGGAACTAAGACATTTGCAGGCGGTGCCAGGAAAAAGCTGTGGTCATAGACCTGCCTGCCCTGTGTCCCTCTGGACCCCTTATGGAAGGTGGCTGCTCTGTGAGGTATATGACACATCTGTCGGAAGATCTTCTGACCACAGTGAGGAGAGCCACAAAGAAAGACACAGACTCTGTGACAGGCTGGGCTGGCTTCTCTTCGGGCCCTTCCGTGCCCATGGGAGGCCCCACGATACAGCCAGGCTTTGCTGGAGGGACAGATTTTCCCACCTCACCCTACCACAGGTCTCAGAACAGATGGGACAACAGAAGGAACGGTTGTTCCCCAACGATCTCTAACAACATGAGCTCTGGGAGGAAAAAGGGGTGTCTAAGAGCTTTTCCCCTAGGTTGTCCACCTACACCCTCACCTCAGCCTTGGAACAGGATCTTTGCAGGTAGACCCAGATGAGAGAGAGCCAAGATAAAGTTACTCTGGGGAAGGATGGGCCCCGAGTCCAATGACAGGCCATCTTAGGTGTGACAGACACCTGTGAAGCCATGTGACATACAGACAGAGTTGAGAGCCCGTGCCTCCACATCTGCAGCCCCTGAGCATGACACTGGAAAGTCAGGACGGGCCTCCCCAGAGCTCTGGCACTTACACACCCAGCCCCGTGCCTGTGTGTGTTTAAATCCTATTTATTTCTTTTGTCTTCATGTGCACTATCTGTATACCTGGCACCCACGGAGGCCAGAAGAGCATGTCTGACCCCCTGGAACCCAAGTTAAAGGCAGTTTTAAGCTGCTGTGTGGGTGCTAAGAATTCAACCTGGGTCCCGTAGACAAGAAGCCAGTGCTTTTTAGCCAAACCATCTCTCCAACCTTACAGACTATCTATCTATCTATCTATCTATCTATCTATCTATCTATCTATCTATCTATCTATCTATCTATCTATCTATAATTGCTTTGGTTTAGTTTTGAGTTTGTCGAGTCAGGGTGTCTCTGTGTAGCCCTGGCTGCCTTGGAACTTGTTCTGCACAACAGGCTGGCCTCGAACTCGGAGATTCACCTGTCTCTGCCTCCCAAGTGCCAGGATTAAAGACCTGTGAAACTACCATATCTGGCCATATAATTTTTTTTCATATAATTTTAAGATAAGGCATCATTTAAAATTCCTAGGACTGTGGGAGTTGAGAGGAAAAGGTCCTGGTTCTGAGGATAGCCCCTTGCCACCTGTCTGTGGGGCAGGGAGAAGTCAGCTGGTGATCTGGCCGGAAGGAGAACACTCTCCAGGCTGAAATACCAGCCAGCCACCAAGGGGGCTGTTTGTCTATGGAAGATGAGCAATACTCAAGGACCAGTAAGGAGGAGGAAGGGACATTATCCTGAGGAAATCCCTGGCCATGCAGAGAGGGCCCCACGGCTCATTTTTAATAAGGCCCCTGATGGTGGTGGTCAAAGGTATATGGCTACTTTTGCTTCCTCCAGAAATTCAACGCCACCCCAGGCTTCAGGCCAAGATCCCAGTGCTCCTACAGGAGCCTCAGGAGCAGCCAGCTATCAGATGTCCCCCAGCTCTCGCAGAAGGCCAGCAGCTTGGGCTGGCCAGTCTCAACACTTGGGCATTCAGGGTAGGCTGGAACGTGATGTCTCCTGGTGTCTGGGTGATTTTCAGGTGGGCCCATGATCCTCCTGAGCTGACCCCACCCATCTCTAGGGTTCAGGGTTCCTGCGGGTATGTGGCTTTGTGAACTTGAGTTAAGCATGTGCTAAGAAAGACATCAGAACCTTAGGATGGGATTGGCAATAGCCTTAGCAAGCTGGCTCTGTGGGAACCCACATTTCCTTCCTAGTGACCTGTACAAGGTCTGAGTTCTGACGATCACTGGCCCCTGCTTTCATGTCCCCAAGGCAGCCTTTGCCTCTGCCCTTGGGGTTCCCCTAGCTGCTTTTGTTGGGGTCCTAGGCTAGGGATACCAGAGGACCACCTCTAACCCAGCTGGAGTCTCCATCAGGCAACATGAGCCAGGCAGGGCCATGCAGGGGCCCCAGGGAGCCCTCCACAGCTCCATACTCCCCCTGAAGCCTCTGAATGAAGGAGCCCCAGGTCCCAGGCGATGTTTCTTTTAATTAGAGACAATTAAAGCCATCAGTGGTGGTTTGGTACCTTCTGGAGAAGGAAGCATAGAGTGCAAGCAGAACCTAAAAAAAGAAAAGAAAACCCAGTGAATTTTTAACAGCGATTATTCTCCGGCACGTGGCGCTCTGCCATCTGGCAGGTTCACAGCCCGCCCAAGCTCTGTAAGGTGGGGAAGGGGCACCACTGGCTCCCACTGCCAGCTTGGGAAGGCCACAGTGAGGTCCCCTCATGCCTGCCCTGGCCCTCATCGCCCAAACCCATACCTGGGATTACCCGGTCCCTGCTGACCTGCACAAGGTGGCCAGCCCTCACCGTGTCTGTTGACAGCAGTTTCCTCATGGTTACCTGGATGCTGAGAGCCACCTTATTCCAGTCATGGACCTCAGAGGCCGTGGGCTTTCTATTCTCAGGCGACCATGGTTTAAAATGAAGATGGGAGCTGGGACTGTAGCTCAGATGGTTAAACTGTTCGCCTAGCATGCACAAGGCCCTGGGTTCAATTCTCAGAACCACATAAACTGGGTATGATGGGTATGCCTATAATTCTAGAGTCAGAAATTAAGGTCATCTTCAGCTACATTCAAGGTCACATTCAAGGTCAAGGCCAACCTGGGCTACATGAGACAATCTACATCTTCAAAGAGAAAAATGGAGGCTGGAGAGCTGGCTCATCAGTTAAGATACAGTGCCCTCTTCTGGCCACTGTGGGTACTGCACTCATATGATACACATACACACTCAGAGACACACAAAAATAATATGAGGAATTATGACATTGCTAATGGTTGGGGCCAGTTAGAGGCCCTGTGTGTTATAGGATATAGAGTGACATCTTGATTCATCTCATGCTCTAGTATGGTAACTAAAGATATCACTCACTTGGTGTTTCCTGGCGGGCGGGGGGGGGGGGGGGGGGGGGGGTACACAGAGTAAACTTGTTTTCTGTGGTAAACAAACCATCCTGTCTTCCTGTCCTCGTCTCTGAACCCAGTCCCCTCCTTGTATGAATGCCAATCACATAGGACTCAAGGCTCTTCCTTCTGTACAAACCTATCTTGGTTATTTGGTTGTTTGGTTGTTTTCCTGTGCTAGCGATGGGTCGCAGGGCCTTATACACACTTAGTGTGTACTGTAGCCCCGAGATACACCATAATCCTCAAACATATGTCTATTAATTATATTGTCAAGAACCAATCCATTTCCACACAACCACTGCTGGAGGTTCTGGGGGGAGGTGCACAGATCTGCTGAGCTTCCAGGGCAGGAAGGAGGTGGAGCAACCCAGGCAGCCTGGAAAGGCAGGCTAGTTTCAGGTGTATTGACTGGAAGCTGGGCATGAGATCTCAGGGGCTCCATTGCCCATTCTGCACCCTATAACTGAGACCTGGTGGACGTGGGGTAGACGTGGGGGTTCACTCATACAGACCACAGTCTCCTGTGGCTCTAAGATCCAAGATCCAGATGGCTTCCCTGATGACCACTGGGCTGTGTTACTAGAACCTCTGGTGGGCCCTACTTGAAATCCAAAGCCCATGCTTTGCTTTAGAGGGCAGCAGGCTACCTATCCTGCGGCATTGGTGCTGTGTGGGCAGCTGTGAGGTGGAGGAAGGAGCAGACAAAGGTTCAGAGTTTCACTGAGACCTGAGGGATGCTAAGAACATACGAGACCTGCAGGCCTGGGTGGCTTACTGAAGATGGACAGAGGTATTCCCAAGAAAACATGCAGAGGGTTGTTAGCCTGGAGTTTCTGTTGTCCTACCCTCTGATGCCCAGCTGTCAAACAGAAGCAGTCTGGGTAAGGCAGGCATCATGTTTGCTGGCATGACAGAATTTACCTTCTCATTCTTGTCCTGGCTTGTCCTGACACCCTCCCCTCTCCTCCTCTCCCCTTCCCAGAAGAGTGAATGCAGAGGGACCCAGGCAGGCAGAACCAGGGAGTAAACCATAGCAGGTGATACACTATTCCCAGCTTGGGGTCCAGAGTTCTCAGCTTACTGAGCAGAGGCTTCTCGAGTCCCTGAACTCTTAGTTGCAATGGCATGGCACAGCACGGCACTGGTGGGCCCCCGTAGCTCAGCATCCGCCTCGGAGCCTGGACCACATGTTCAACACAAACAAGGTCCAGGCAAGCATCTGTCTGTCTGTCTGTCTGTCTGTCTGTCTGCTTATTGACTCCCGTGAAATCAGCCACGTGCAGGCCAGCTGTACCCCCTCCCACAGAGACACATGATACCCACCTGTTCTGCACCCAGAGCTCCTGCTGGATGGGCAGTCCTGGTCTCTGGCTGGGTACAAGGCAGGGGTTAGGGTTTTTTTGTTTTTGTTTTTATTTTTGTTTTTACTTTTACCGAGATCTAGTTCATATACTGTGAAGTCTCTCCTCCATTCCTTGGCAGCAGGGCTGTAGCTCAGGCTGGTCTGGACCTGCCAATCCCCCTGCCTCGATCTCATCGTGCTTGGATTGCTGATAGCGTCCTCACACCCAGCCTGAAGCATCAAGTTTGCCGGTCTCGCCAGTGCGGCACGTCTAACAGCTTTGTCCCTGTTTATGGCTGAGTGATACTCAGTTGCGTGTAGCAGCAGCGCACTTGGGGTGGACACAGGTTTCCAGTTCTCTAAGCACTGAGGTTTTTAACTCGCTCACTTCCTGATAGAAGAGTTCCTGCTGACCCTGGGGAACAACGAGTATAGAGACGAGATGGCTGCAGAAGTCCCATCGCCACCACACACTGGACATTACCCAAGTCATACCTGCATCACAAGGGCCGTCCGCCTGCATCTTTTAAAAACCGACTTCCCACATCCCACCCAGGCACTCAGGCTCATGTAGCCCAGGCTGGCCCAGGGCTCGCTATGGTTGCTGAGATGACCTTGATTTCCCAATCCTCCTGCCTCCACCTCGTGATTGCTGGGCATGCACTTTTATGCCTCCATGCTCATTCTGTGTGGTGAAGGGGAGTGAAGCCAGAACTTCCTGTTAACGTGGGTCAGTCGGGCAACCACTACAAAACTCCATTGTTTCTGCCCCCTGCACTGCTACTGCCCTCCCTAAAGAGGAACATTCTCCGTCCTGGAGGCCCAGTAGGACCCGCCGCTGCCGCCGCCTCCGCCGCCTCCCTGACTACCCCCAGATGACACAGCACAGCAGAAGTCCTCTGCTCTGTGTCCAATTACTCTCCCTGGGGACTGCGGGGGTGGGGGTGGGGTGGGGGGGCAATCTGCTGAGGTGTCACTCCCACAGCAGGTGCAGTGGGGGGGGCAGCCAAGGCCCCAAGGGAGAGTGGGACTAGGTAGGATGGGTGAGTCTGCCAGGCAGCCCATCGGAGCCCCCCAGTCGGATTTTTCTGCTACAGCCACTGGGAGCGCCCCTCCCCCACCACCATTTTCAGCTTAAAGCCAAGAGCTCTCCACCTGCCCCTGTAGTCCTGAAATAATCATCAGGTCAGCAGCTGGGCTCCATGCTGAGCCAGCACTTGAGGGGGGGGGGGTGTGTGCAGGCAGAAACCGCAGCCCAAGGTCCCCTCCCTGGATGGCACCCCAGGAGTCCCTGCTCAGGTTTCAGTTTTAGTTTGTAAGCTGCCCTCCTTCCCCCACTAAGCTGACTGCCTCAGATCTCAGCATCTGATTTGTCTCTCAGGTCCGCTGGGTCCAGCTGCTCCTGACACCGGCTCTTCTTGAAACAGCCAGACCTCTCTCCTTTTCCCCACGGTTCCATTCTGAGGATACTGAAGAGAGGCAGACTTCCCAGGTCCAAATGCAGGCTCTGCATGGCTCAGCCAGGGTGGCAGGTTTTCCTCGGCTGTAATATGCAGGCCAGAGTGCACCCCCTTCCTTTCGGAAATTTCACCAAGAATAAACCATGTATGAGCTACAGTTGGCTGCAGTGGAGAGGGGGAGTCTTGTGTCTCCCAGAGAGGAAGAGGCAGAGGGGTAGGATGTGCCAGGAGGGTTTTGAGGGGTGTGTGGGAGTTTCTTGGATGCAGGCAGAGGAAAGTCAATCCAGTTCAAAGGGACCTTGTCAAGAACTGAAGTCAGTGGACTCTCCCACGTGCCGAAGGACCATAGATGTTGCAAGAATCACAGAAAAGGCACAAGAAACCCTCCCCCATCTGGGTACATGATTTGGGGCAGACTGAGACTGTAATGTCCCCAAGGTGACACAGCTGGAAGTAACACAGTTGGGATATGCTGTGGCCCTCTTCTCCCCTGTGTCCCTATCCTTAGCTCCCTGTAGAGCATATCTGTGGGTCACTCCTTGTCCCTACTTGGACTGGTGTCTCAAAACCTGGCCCTGGTGGGGCCATAACTGTCCAATGGCTTGCCGTGTCTTCCGCCATTGGCCTTGCTGTCCTAGGCAGAAAGGCTGCGGCTGCTCAGCCCGCCTCTCCGTTCCCAGCACAGATGGTTACGAAAGGCCTTTGTAAATGTTTCATGTTGGCTGCTGCTCCTACCCTGCTAGAGGGTTGCCAGAACCTGCTAGAACCTGCCAGAGCACAGTGTCTGTGCCTGTGCCCAGCTCTGTCAGGTGAGAGAGAATATACACATGGCACGGTCTCTGCTCAGCCCTCGCTAGGATCCAGGATCAGCCCCATGCGGCTCCTGTGGCCTGGCACACTCCCCCTGCCTCCGCTCTGGGGCACACAGGCCACTGTCCTACCCAGGAGCCTGGCACGGCTCCAGCTCCAGTTCCCTCCCACCTGGCAGGTCTTGGGGGATCTGGTGTCTCTGAGGCAGTGGGATGAGACCTGGGGCTGCCTGACTGCACACCTGAGAAGTCACTGGCAAAAGTGTTCCCTTAATTAACCGAGAGAGCAGCCAGTCCCCGAGTAATCTACCAGCAGGTGTCGGTGGCGGCTGCGCTGTAAGTAAGGGTGCCATTGTGTGTGAATAATTCAGACCTCAGGGACGGGCCTCCGCTCCTGCCCTCCTGCCCGCAGCCTGCAGTTGCCTGGTGCCTCCCACGACGCTCCGTTGCCTGTGCACCCAGGTGGCATGTGGGAGGGATATGGTACCCTAGATATACCAACTTTCAAATGGGCAAACAGGCCTTAGAGAGATAGGGCCTCCGTGGGGCTGCAGGGGACCCTTAGGCTCTTCTTCTGCATTGGGTGAAGCGGATCCGGATTCCTGTGGGAGGAAGAGGGGCCATGAGCTGTGTGGGAAATGCCACTGGTGATGACCCGCTCAGCCAGCTTATGGGTCGTCACTGAGTGTCACCTGCCACAGTCCCCTGGCCTCAGACCTTACTGAACCCAAAGTTCCTGTTTCTGCGTCTAATCTAGACGTGAGTTAGCAGAAAGATGAGGCAGGAGGATGGCTGGCCTTAAGTTTCAGGGCAGTGTGGGTTGATTATAGAGTGAATGTGAGGCCAAAATGTCTGCACAGACACGTCACTCTCAGACAGAACCTGGCACACTGGTGACAGAGATCGCCACTGTCTGTGTGCCATGACTGTTAGATATGGCTGCTCATTCAGCAGTGTTCATTTCCACAGATGGGGAAACAGAGGCACCGAGAGGCTGAATAACCGTGTTGAACCACACAACTGAGTCAGGCCAGGAAATTGGCTTCTCTGGCTCAGGGTCTCATGGTCCTGGCCCTTGTTCCTGATTTCTTCTTCATCCCACAGAAGAGTTATGAGTGTGGGAACATGGGTGTATTTAAACATGTGTGTGTATGTATGGGTGTGAGAGAGACAGAGACAGAGAAAGTAGGGGTACATGAGAGGTGTGTGTGTGTGTGTGTGTGTGTGTGTGTGTGCATACAATAGACCAAAGGCTGTGATTTGGAGAGCGGGTGCACCCAGCCCCTTCCTTTCTTCACAATCCTAGGGATGGGGTATCTGCTGGCCCAAACAGACCTTCAGGGAAGGGGCTCACACTCCAGGGAACCCTGCCTTGGGGGAGGGGGGCTAGTGCAGAGATGAAAAAGGCAGTCTCACTAGTCCGCCGTCCCTTGAGGGTGGCATCAGGGTTCCCAGGAGCGAGGCGACCCAATTACAAGAGCAATTAAGGGTACGCTGACGCACAGCCAGCAGCCGCGGTGCCCACCTCGAGAGTGACAAGCCAGCCCGGCGGGCTGTGCGCGTTTTAATCCAGGGAAGGCTCCAGTGTTAATGGTGCGAGCAGGGCTCATTAGCTGTAATCCATCTGTCCTTAATGCGGTGGTGCAGGCACAGCCTGCGGGAGGCAGGCAGTCCTTGCAGGAGCTGCTGGCTGCAGGCAGGCAGGGCTGAGGAGGGGCTGTACCCATAGCAGGGTGGGGCTTGCCCCCTCCTTCCCAACTCAGAAAATGAAGTAGAAGCAGGGTCGAGGTTGGAGGGAAAGGTCGAGGTTGGAGGGAAAGGTTGAGGTCCGCGGGAAAGAGCGATTGCTCCTCTGTATCACACTGACTGTGGAAACCTGGCCTGGAACCTTCTTTCAGGGTGACTGTGAGCATGTTGCCTTCCCTTTCTGGGCCTGTGATGCATTCTGGGAAAACAAATGAGCCCAGAACATGGAATGTGTAGGTGGCGCCTCTCCCTTGACCCAGGCTGTTCTCCCCCTTATTTACAGAGATAGGGTGGAGTGGATGCTGTTTAGAAGGTTTCAGACGGAGCCGGGCGTGGTGGCGCACGCCTTTAATCCCAGCACTCGGGAGGCAGAGGCAGGTGGATTTCTGAGTTTGAGGCCAGCCTGGTCTACAAAGTGAGTTCCAGGACAGCCAGAGCTACACAGAGAAACCCTGTCTCAAAAACCAAAAAAAAAAAAAAAAAAAAAAGAAGAAGGTTTCAGACGGGTGTCTGACAAGTGTGATCCCTGAGTTTCTCAGAACTCTGTGCATAGGAATTGCTACTGGTACCTCCGCTGGGGAGTACCAGGACTGCCACCTCTCCTCCAGACTCCCTGTTCCTCTCCAGGGTCCTTGTACTGCCTGGGTCATGGTAAAAGCATCTTGGGGATGGAGAGATGTCTCCGCAGTTAAGAGCGCTGGCTGCTCTTGCAGAGGACCAGGGTTCAGTTCCCAGCATGGTGGCTTGCAGCCATCTGTAACTTCAACTCCAGGTGATCTGAAGCCTTTTTTCTGACCTCTGCGTGTGTGCTGGGCATGCACACGGTGCACAAACACACACACACACACACACACACATAGGCAGGCAAAACACCATGTACCTAATATAAATAAATGGACAGACAAATGGCGAAGAAGGTGTTGGGTTGTAAATCAAAGATCCTGGCAGCTATCAGCTGCTACAAGAGGCAGAGAGAGGTGCCTCTCCTCGTGTGTGGGCCCACCATGCCCAGGGATCCAGAACCCCAGGCTCGGGACCCAGGAGGAAAGTTATCTGGATGGTGGTCATTACCATGCTAGCCTCAACAGACATTTGATGAGCTGGTAACTCTGGCCAGCCTCTACCTCCTGGCTCTAGCCTAGCTCCTTAGAGCAAGTAGCAGACCAAAACTCCCACCACCTGAGGATTCTGGAACAAACCCACACCAGCCACCAGGAGTCTGTGCACACATCCGAGTGGCCTGTGAGCTAGGGGATCTAACTAACAGGGCCATATCTGTCACTGACTGTTGCCGCCCCCTGCTTTGGCCTTAGTTTCCTGGAGGGGACATGGGGTGGGACAAGAGCACCCACTCTGCCCCTTCTCAGAGCTGGAATCAGGAACCAGCCTCCCAGGTTCTGGCCATCACAGACAAGAGGCATCTGGGCTGGAAGATGGTGTGGGAGGCTGTCGCCATGGCGACGCCTCCTCCCAGGGTCTGCTCCCTCACCCACTGGCTCTTCCTGCCTCCCCAAAGGTGCCTAGCAGACACTGAGAGGCACCCCAGTGGATGCTACAGCCACTGCAGCAGTGACCCAGGACTAGGCTTGGGGAGTTGTCGCCGCCCGGCTCAGCCTCCTGGCACCGTATCCATCAATAGTGGGGCAGGCTCTGTGCAGTAATAGCGCAGGGCCTGCCGGGCAATTGATTTCAATCATTTTATAGAGAACCTATGTAAAATAAAAGGCCTTTAATCACATTTGTATCCATTTCCAGGCTCGGTAAATCAATTTGAATTGAGCTGGGTGCCATGGCCACAGCTGATTAGCGTGTGTATATATGGTCAGATGAATGGCACCCAGCCTGTGGGTGGAGGTGCAGCCATTACTGCCTGACACCCGCCCATGACAGGCCAGGTCCTCTCCTCCCTCTGGTGCCGAGTCTTTGTCCTGGTGGTCCCCGAAGCTGGCCCCTTCCTGGCAGCTCCCGTGACTGGAAGGGCCATTAGCTATGCCCCTGAAGTCCATGAAGCTAGCCTCCCCATTATGCTGTCCCTTGTGGGAGCTTCCCAGGGCTACCCTTAGTGTGAGTTTCCATCCAAGCCCCTCTGAGAATGACTTGAGATGGGGACTCCTCTCAAGTCCCTTGGTTCCCCGTGGATAGCATGGCTTTTGCTTCCTGGAACTTGGGGGCCTCTATGGGCATCCCGTGTCCTGGGAATGAGGAGTGACCCCAGAGTTACAATGAGAAGAACACAGGTGCTCTGAGGTCAAAGAGGAGGCTGGACCAGGTGGCAAGGGGCACCAGAAGTCTTAGGCAGGTGCATTGCCCGTGGCTGTGAGCCAGGATCGGAGGTGGCTGGGGCATGATCCCAGAGCAAGTATCTGAGGGCAGTGCTCTGGGCAAAGGGCACAGAACAAGAACAAAGGCCACACTAGCCTGCACTGCAGATAAGTGAAGTTCAGAAGGTCCATGCAGGGGCATGGAAGAGGGACAGGAAAGCAGGGCTGGGCTACTAAAGGAGAGGAAATGACAGAGGAAGAGGAAGGCAGGGCTGGGCCACGTGGGCTGAGCACAGACCACTCATGGGGACTACGATGTGGAAGCGTAAGCCAAATACCCCCCCCCCAGCTTGTTTCCGGTCATGGTTTTTCATATCAGCAACAGCAGCAGAGGTGAGGAGTCACATTGAGCCCGAGTGAATGAAGCCTGGGCCAGGTCCCTTTCTCAGGAGATGCAGTTGCTAGTGACCTTTGGAGGTTTAGTGGTGGCACGCGCCATCCATGCTGGCTTGTCCCAAGTGAGTAGGAGCAGCCTCCAGCATCTTGTCCCCACACATGTCCAAAACTGTTCTGAGCACCCCAGAAAAGGGGGTGCTTCTGCTTCCCAGGGACCCCCAGATTAGGAAGCCAGTCCTGAGCCTGAAGAACAGGCCCATTAGCCATGCCCAGTGGCCACACCCAGTTGCCACACCTGCCCAGTGCCAGTCACACCTGGCTGAGCCTGAATTGACTTGCTTTTCCTGCTCTTTAGAATAGGCGTTCTGGCTTTAATGGGACCTTGAGGGTAGGTTTGTTTGATCTATAAATAAACTGGAGTCTGGCGACCCAGCCCAATGCTACTGGCTGAGAGCCACGGAGGCAGCCTGCACAACCACCCCAGGGTCCATCTCTGGCACAACATTCCAGCAGATCCCACCTGTGTCCCCTCCATTTGAAACCCTCCCCTTGTCACATTGTACCTGTCTTTCTGGAAATTGAAGCAATACAGTTGTCATCACAGGCATACCGCGTGCCCTCCCCATCCCTAAGGCGTCTGTCCTGTTAACAGACAGGTAGCTTAACAGGTAGGTTCTTGACTGTCCCATTGAACAGATGGGAAACAGAAGCCAAAAGAGCCTGGGCAACAAGCCTGAGGCTACACAGAGCTGAGGTTTGAACCCAGGTATGTTCCAAATAAGATGCCTGTCCCCGTGGGTGTCACAGACCCCTGGAGTGTGTCACTGATGAGTGATAATGGTTCAGAGGGCTCTTGAGCCTGCCTGCTCTCCTTGGGGCTGCCTGTCACTGCACTGAGCAAAGCCATGGGCTCTGTGTCACGCGGTCACCCAGCAAATAGACACCTGGCAGGAATCCATGAGGAGCCAGTGCTTTATGTATATCAGGGTGGGGGAGACTAAAAACTCTTGACAGGCCTGGTGTTGGGGTGTACCCGAAAGCCAGGGGAGCCTGCTGAAGGGACACTGACCTGCAGGAAGGAACCCAGCGAGAGCACTGGTATAAGCAAGCTTCCCTCTCACTTGGCTTTTCCCAGGAAGCTACCAGAAGCTCTCAGTTCATCAGGTTATCTTGACCCGTGACCCCCAAGCAAGCACTTAATTGTTTTAAAACTTTGTTTTTTAAATATGTCGCAAGTAAAAAAACATAACATGGAAATTACCCAGACCCAAAGACGGGACCAGGCTTAAACGCTGCAGTTAGCACGGACATTCAGAATGGAAGCCGTGGAAACTTCACGTCGGAGTTGAAGCATTCACTATGGAATATATTTTATGCACTTATCCATACCAAAAAACAAAACAGAAATTTGATGGCATGTACATTTTTTTGCATAATTGTGTATTGTTGGCTGGATTCTGCATTTGAGGGAGAACTCGAGTTTACTCTTCTGAGACTGTGATATTGGTTAGTATACATTTACAGACCATCTGTGTTCCTGAACAACGTATGACCTTATTTTTCTTTAGAGTTGAATAGTATTCCATTTATACATACCAACCTCTCGTTTTTCATTCATCTGTTGATGGACTAAGTTGACTCCAACTCTCTGTCTGCCTGAATAAAGCTGCAATAAACAGGCGCTTAAACAGCATATTCTTCCCCGTGGCTGGGCCAGGCCCAGACCCTGCCTGTTCCGTGTAGCTCCAGGTGCCTCTTGATGAACCTGGCTTTTGAATTCTGTCTCCGCCCTTGTACCATCTCCTACATCTTTTTATGCTTTTTACATTTTAAAAATTATTTTTATTTTATGTGTACGAGTGTTTTGCCTGCATGTATGTCTTTGTACC
>LR749510.1:963902-991402 GCA_902729485.2 Mus minutoides | reverse complement strand
TGTAGACCAGGCTGGCCTCGAACTCAGAAATCCGCCTGCCTCTGCCTCCCGAGTGCTGGGATTAAAAGCGTGCGCCACCACGCCCGGTCGAAATGTATCTTTTGAAAGTATCCATTTCAGCCAGGCACGGTAGCACCTCCCTTTAATCCCAGCCCTTGGGAGGTAGAGGCAAGCAAGTCTTTGAGTTCCCAGGCAGCCTGGTCTGTAGCCAGAACTACACAGAGAAACCCTGTCTGTGGGGTGTAGGGGGTGGGGTGGGGTGGGGAAGTATGCACTTCGGCAACATCACCTGCAGTGGAGAGAGGAGCATGATTAGATACGCTACATTGTAACACACCATCCCTTGATCCCAGGCCGGACTTGGGCTATATACTGTAGCCATTGCCTGTTCCCTCCAGACTCCAGTGGTTGGAGTTTTGGCCTCTTCTGGCTGGGAAGAACAGCTCTCATGGAAAGCGACAGGCACGGGATGGGGGCACAGAAGTCAGCAGAAGAGGGAGGGTGGCCCATGGAGCTGATGGTGTTTGAATAGGAATGTCCCCCATAGACTCACATAATTGTACAGTCACCAGGGAATGGCACTGTTTGAGAAGGATTAGGAGATGTGGCCTCATAGGAGGAAATGTGTCCCTGGGGGTGGGCTTAGTGCTTTCAGAAGCTCATACCAGGTCCAGCGTCTCATCCTCCACCTATGGCTCAGAATGTAGCTCTCAGTTACATCTCCAGCACGCCTACCTGCCTGCCACCATGCTTACTGTTTCTATGCTCATGGTGACAATGGACTACGCCCCTGAAAATGTAAGCCAGCCCCCAGTTATGTGCTTTCCTTCATAGGAGTTGCCTTGGTCATGGTGTCTCCTCACAGCAATGGAACAGAGACTAAGACACAGCTCAAACCATCTATAAGTGAGTGGGTGCGCCTGCTCATGCCGAGGCCCAACCAGAAGCCAAGTACACCCTACCTCCAGGTACACCCCACCTCATGAGACTCTCTCTAGCAAGATGTTGGGGGTCAGTGGATAAAAGTGGGGTGGCACCGGGCAGTGGTGGCACAGGCTTTTTATCCCAGCATTTGGGAGGCAGAGGCAGGCAGATTTCTGAGTTCGAGGCCAGACTGGTCTACAGAGTGAGTTCCAGGACAGCCAGAGCTACACAGAGAAATCCTGTCTTAAAAAAAAAAAAAAAAGAAGTGGGAAGGCTTGGTAGGGGGTCAGGGAGGAAACACTAATTGCTACAGGTGCTGGGCCAGAGGTCAGCAGAGAAAGACCTGCTTATTCTTCTTCCACTTTGAGCCTCATGGTTGCTTGAGGTCGACCCAGGCCCTCCTCAGCTTCCTGCTGCCGAGGTAATGGAGCTTCTGAAACCTTCCTTGAAGCCTTTCCATGTTTCTACTCAGTTCCCAAGGGTGACCCTTGCACCCTGACCAGGTTACAGATGAAGGACACTGAGGCTGTGTCCTGGCAGGATACTGTGTGGTCTCCAATCCCCTGATGTTGACCCTTGCAGCCACCGGCAAAGGTTTGCAGGGAAGCGAGCCTCGCCCAAGGTTGGAGGCTGGTCCTTGTTCTCTGCTGGCTAGCCCCTGTAGCTGTGGGTCCTCTGTGGTCAAGGGCAAGAGGATCCAGCTGCTCAGGGTTGCTCTCGCTATTGGCACAGCTGGAAAGGGCCAAGTCCAGTTCCGCTTAGTAATACACCCTCTTGGAAGCTTGGGCAAGGTCAGCCTGGCATGGGCAGAGGAAAAAGGACTGGCTGTGACTTTGACATAGGAAAGTCTGGAAGCTGGGTGTGATGTGGTCTCACGGGGGGAGGGGGGGAAGGGGTGTTGGTGGGAGAGGGTTATCACAGCAAAGATGGAAGGAATGTGGAGAACGGAGACCCAAAAGTTCTTGGTGGAGGGCGTGGGAGGAAGCTATTCTGGCATGGGAAGGGTGTCCAGGCACAGAACCACAGGTGCCAAAACCCCGTGGTCTGGAGCTAGGATTGCAGCTGGTGCTGTTTGTGGCATCTAGAAATGGATCCCTTTGTCTCTACCACTGTTCCCACAGGGGCTGCCTGCCAGGATAACCCTGGGGGGCCAGCCCTCCCTGGGAAGGGCGTGGGCAGCTGCAAGCTGCCCTGTCCCCCGTTTCCCGGCCTCCACCTGCCCTGCCTCACAAATCATGGTGGCCTAATGAAGTGCCTCTTGCCTTGAGAGAGCTCTGGGGCCCAGCCCGGAGCCAGGTCAGAGCCTCCACGAAATTACAGCTGTAAGACACGGCAAGGGGAGCGGGGCCTCTCGCCCTGCCTGTAATTACGGCCTGCGGAGTCCTGATTGCCGCAGTCCAATTAATTAAACACGGCAGCGACCCAAATTATGATCTGCCGCTTGCACACAGCAGTATTTTTAACCTTAACTGTCGGGGCTGAGCTTAAATTTCCTGTCTGGACAGAAGTGTCACCCGCGGGAGAAGGAGGTGGCGTTGAACCGAACCTTGCCGATGACAGACCCTGTAATTAGAAACTGTAGTGTCCCCGAGACCGGTCTTTAAAACTGTCAGAAGCCAAACGGCGGTCATTTGATACGAGGCTATCATTACCGGAGAAACTATTAGCCGCAGGTAAATAACATATTATGCCGGGGACGCGGCAGCCTGGTTGGAGAATTTGCTGGCGTTTAATTAGGGCCAGTGGCGAGGAAGATGGATGGTCACCCTTTGCGATTCACTCATTAGGAGGGAGAGTCAGGTGCTGCAGGGGTCGCCCAGGCTGCTGACCCTGCAGAAAGCATGTCTGCCCTGACACTCGGCCTCCCCTCACCATGCTGCCTACAAATCTCTCCCAGGCCTGGATTTACTGTAGATCTCCACTTGGTGGGAGCAACTAGGAGGGACTCCAGTTTCCACCCCTCCCTTGGGATGATGGCAGGCAGGTGGTCTCGAGGACACTTGCAACAGCAGGAACCATCTAGGGAGGCCAAATTGGGTCTTCTGAAGGGTGTACTGCCTACAAAGTGCACATCAGTGGGCAGGTGGCTTTAAGGGCATGAGGGACTGAAGGTGTGACTTAGTGATGTGTTTGTCTGCTGTGCATGGAGCCCTGGGTTCTGTCCCCCCTGTACCGCATAAACCAGGAGTGGTGGTGACAGTATTCCCAGTACTAGAGTTCTAGTTCAGGGGTTCAAGGTCTCACTTGGCTCAAATTTAAGGCTACATGAGACCTTGTCTCAAACAAAAAAACAAGGCACTTGACAGTTTGTAGAGAGCTGTTCTAAGTAGCAGCAGCCGCCGCCTTCTGACGCCACAGACACCCCTTACCAGTTACCACGGTCAACAGAACCTTATAATAGCATCTAGAAACTTATAAAAAAAATCAGTAATTCATGTTCAGAATAACTATTATATTGCTGTTATAACGGTTCTATTTTATTGCTGTTAACCGCTTTTTTTTTCTGTAATTAATGTATAGATTAAGCTTTACCATGTGTGAGAAAAATGCAGGAAACATTGGGCTCACTGATGTCTCTTCCCACATCGGGGGCCAGCCTTGGAGTGTGCCCCACTCTGATAAGCAGGTTCTTATCTTACCTGAGTGTGGACCCCTTGGTCTGAAGCCTGCAGGCCTGAAGACCACATGTGGTCCTCAGTGCAGGTGTGGGTTGTGTAAGGCTTGCGTTCAGTCTTACGAGGAGCCCAACAGCTGCTTTAGGCCACGGGCTCTACAGTGTCTGGGCTCCCAGCAGCAACAATGTGAGAGATATTTAGACAAACAGCAAGTAAATGTACTCATAGTTTATAGAAACCACAATGCTGGTCGCCTTATATGAGTGTCCTTATAAGAGTATTCTTTGGGATTCTTATGTCCTGGAATAAGGGTTGTGGAGAAGAACCAGCAGGCTGCTATCTCTGCTTCCCTTGGCCAGGGCATTGCCACCCTCAGGCTCGTGTGTGTGTGTGTGTGTGTGTGTGTGTGTGTGTGTGTGTGTGTGTGTATGGCACATGCAGAGTTTCCAGGAATGACAGGCAGAAAGGAGGCAGTCACTGCCCAGCCATGCTCACCTCTCCCCCCAACATATTCATACACACATGTGCCTGCATGCATGCATGCCCCCACTCAGTCACATACATCCTTGAGCCATGTACACAACAGGGGCACGGTACTCCATCCCTGGAACAAGCTAGATCTGCCTGCTGTCCATTGGAGCCTGGCTAGTTCACTCTGCCCTGTTCCTGGAGCTGATGGACCTACCCTGCTTACCAATGACTGCAATACAGGACTGCCCTGAGTATGGTTAGCCCGTGGGTTGCCCAGGAGATGATATCATCATGGCTGGAGAGCTGAACAGTGGAACAGATAGGCTCCTATGTGTCACGGACATCCGCGTCACCAGGGATTTTGACTCGGTGCAGGATGAGCTATACACCTGGGGTTGGAGTTGTCCAGTTCCAGCATCCCAAGTGCTTGGGGAATCTAGCGGTTCTGGCCTGCTTCCACGAAGTCCACACATACCACATCATAGTGACAGACCCTGTGAGAAGCCTAGAACTCCACATAGGAGCCAGGAGTAGCAAGGCAGCCGTTCTTGACTCTCAGAACTGTACCCAGGACCAAGGGCACTTTTGTGGAGCAAGGCTTTCAGGCTGAGGGTGGCACACAGGCCCAGTCAGTGCCATGATCTTCCACGTCACCATCCTCAGATCAGACCAAACCAGATGGAACCCAACTGAGGTCCATACAGCCCCAAAGTCCTCCTGTATGCCAGGAGTGTCACACAGAGTCCCCGAGGACTTCATCACAGGCACCTAAGTGTTCTGTGGCAGCATGGCCTGAAGTCACTTGTTGACGGAACATCCCACTTTGTTTGGTTTCTGTCAGCAGGCATGGACCCATGTGGCTCTTGAGCATTGAGGGTCTGTAGCATACATCAGAACCTGTATCCTTATCCTAGCCTTTCAAGAATGTAAAGGTAGATGTCAGCCAGGCAAGGCTGCTTGGGTGGGATGGTACAGGCTGGTCCACGAGGATGTGGGGGGCAGGGCAGCATGCAGGAGAGTGTGCTCATCCCGAGGGACTGGAAAGGTTATCTTTCAGAAGGAGAAAAGGAGATGACAGTCCAGAGGAACTGAGGGGACAGTGCCTATTAGGCGTCTCAGGCCTCTGAAGGGAAGTGCTGGTCAGGGAGATATGTTTTAGAGACAGACGGGTGAGAGAAGTGGGCTGGCCTAGGCAGGAAAGCCTGGAACCTTCCAATGGGTAGGCTTTGTTTTGTATGTAGAGATGGAGCTCCGTTTCAACCTGGGGAGGAGGGGTGGGAACACAGGCATAATAGCAATGGCTGACGTTTATTAGCAGGTGCCCAGCATTGTTCTTCATTTGTTTATTTACCAATCCATCCATCCATCCAAGAGACTTCCATCAATCCATCCACCCACCTACCCATGTGTCTACTCACTTATACACCCACCTACCCATCCATCTACCCATCCACCTACCCACCCACCTACCCATCCATCCATCCACCTACCCACCCACCTACCCATCTATCCACTCACCCACTTATCTGTTCATCCACCTGTTGAGTTATGTGTTCCTTCCACAAGCTACCAGAGATGTTCACATCCAGGCATGGCCTCAACTCTCCTGGACACCAGCTTGGTGAGGGAGGCTTGCAGGGACAGCCTGGATATGTACGGCCTCTCATTGTATCCACTCACTGAAGTCCCCTGAGCTTCAGCCACCTCCTTTCCAGCCACAGTCCAGATGTGTGCCCTGCCCTTGTCTCCTGCAGGTTCTTGGTCCCTGGGACCATGGCAGACTGGTACTTCTCTCCCCTTGACCCCTGCAGGTGGACATGTGGCTCTGACAGTGTGTTGTGGTGACATATCGGGTTGGCTTGGCTGTGTAGCCAGGAAGATCCATCAGCCGGCGTCCTCGGCACACTCCAGCCTGAACCGCACTTTAATTTGCCAGTCTGTGGCTTTCCTCCACATGAATTCATCTATATTTGTGTCAGGCAAGATTGCTTTTGTCTTCCTGAGCCTGCTAATACATCCCTATAGACCTCTGTCTCTGGCCTTCTGCGGTGCTTCTTGTCCAGTTTAGAAATGGAGTCCAGGGTGTGATGAGCCAGAGATGAACAACTCCACATGGGCCCTGCCCCATCAGGCTGATAGACCCCTAGTGAGTAGACAGGTGGTATAGCTTGAACCCCACTTAGGAACCTAGATCCCTCCTTTCTGGCTGGCAGCTTCTGTGACACTTTGCTGGGGCTGAACTAATAAAACCTTAAAACCTGTTAAATGACAGAAACTTGCTCAACCTTCTAGAGGCCACAGTGCAAAGTCGGAGTGCAGGCCGGGCTGTCCCCTCTGATCTGCCCTCTCGTGTGCTATAGCCTTATCAGGAAGATAGGAACAGAGGCACACATACAACTGTGACACAGGGCTGTGTGCTGGCCCATTCTAAGGTCTGGAGTGTCAACATGTAAATTTGGAGAATGCATAAATCCAGCAAGTGTCCTTTTCAGTTTTATGCTTTTGTGCATCTGTGTGTGTGTGTATGTGTGTGTACTTGTGTACATATGGAGGTCAGGCCACCTCAGGTGTCATCCCTTGGGTGCTATCTACCTTGCTTTTAGACACTGTCTTCCACTGGGACTTACCAAGAAGGGTCACTTCTCCACTTCCCTGGTACCAAGATATACAACCGCACCCAGATTTTGTTATGTATCTTTTTTTTTTTCCGAGACAGGGTTTCTCTGTATAGCCCTTGCTATCCTGGAACTAACTTTGTAGACCAGGCTGGCCTTGAACTCAGAAATCCACCTGTCTCTGCCTCCCAAGTGCTGGGATTAAAGGCGTGCGCCACCACGCCCAGCTGTTATGTATCTTTTAATTTTATTATCAAACTTGCATTGTGCTTTTGCCAGGCATGTACTTTACTGGCTGTCTCTCCAGCCCTCACTTCCAGTGCACGGTGACAGATGCTACTCAGTGAGAAGGTGTGGGGTGAGCCAGCCGTACAGGAGCTCCTCTGACCCCTGATCACTTGCCCATGTAATCGCCAGCCCTGGTGTTAGTGTTCATAGGCACGTGGCCTCCACAGTGGCTGGCTCTCATGGCTTCTGCCTGCTCTGTCTCGGCAGTAGGAAATCAAGGAGTAAGGGAGAAGCTGAGGCCTCCAGGAGCACCAAAACCACTGGGGACTTTGCAGAGAGTCACCAAGGGAGCTGCCTGGGAGGGATAAGTCCTGACAAGCTAGGCTGGTGAGCTTCAGGCTGCCCTAGGAGAGCTTCAGGCTGTTGCCAACCAGCACTGCATCCCCTTCGCAGTTACGTCAGACATAAGCAATCTGTAGCAGCCCCCAGAACCCAGGTAGAAGGCAGTGCCCTGTGACGGGAGGCGGTTTGTGTGCAGAAGGAATTGGTAGGAACCCAGTGTTTAGTCTGAAATCTAGATCAGGGGAACTTGACCTTGACCTTCAGGAATCCAGGCATCCTACATTACAACTCCAACAGTGCAAGTCCAGGTCCCCAAAACGGTGCCACTGGTGTGCAGATGAGGCTGGCCGTGGAGTAGAGCAATCAGCAGCACTTGGATGACTGTAGAGACCAGAGTGTCAGGAGGTGGGCAAAGGCAGGAGTGACAGGGGAGGACAGGACACGAAAGGGAGAAGAGCTTGGGCTTGGGGGAGGAGAAAAGGACAGGTGCCCCTAGTGTAGGCGTGGCATGCTCAAGGACAAGAGGCAGGGGCCTTTGTATTGTCTGAAGGCAGCCCTGCCTGCGGGGTGGACTAGAAGCAGTTTGTCCATGCAGAGGACTTGGGGAAGGCCTTCTCTTCTGATTCCTGGGTCCATGTTCCACCCTGGATGGTCTTCCTTTGCTATCTGCTTACACAGCATAGAATGGGCATTTAGTGATTGGTGGTTTACATAAAAGACTCCAGGATGCTCTTGAAGCAGGTAGGTAACAGGATGGTGTCATGGGATCCTCGTCTGCCTGCCCTCCTGCCCGACTGCAGTGCTCCTCGACCTAGTCCTCCCTCTCTACCAGATGCTGCCACATCCCTGTAAGTTTCTTGAAGTGAGAGCCCCGCCCCACCCCCAATTCTCACATCCCGATGGCCCCTCCTGATCCTTCCATCCCCTGCAGACAGTTCTCTGACAGAAGCTGACAAGAGCCATTTCCAAGATGGATTGATTCAATTTAGTACAAATTTTTGCCGGATTTGGTGACGTATGACTCTCTGTTGGGACCACATTGAATGTGACTCTGAAGAGAGAGGGCTTATTAGGGCGGGCAGGCAGTGCTGAGCAGGTGGGGCCTGGGAGAGCGGGGACAAGCCTGCTCTACTGCTGTCCTGTGCCTGCTCCAAGCCCCAGGGTGTCTCTGCCGCCCCCTGTTCCCCATTATCAGGCCCTACAGCTGGTCGGCCTCTCCAAAGGAGAACACTTTATGAGCCGGCTTTTCATTGTACCCCAGAGACTGGATTTCCATTTTATTCCCAGAAGCAAAGTTTTGCTACTGCTGTGGACCCCACTGCGGGAGGCCCAGAGCTAAACACTTCTTCCCTCTGGGCTGATAAATCCTTAATGGAGGTGGCAGGGTAGCAGTCACACACACACACACACACACACACACACACATTCTGGTCCCCAACCAGCTGTGTGTGTGTCTGCCTATCTGTGTGTGTAGTGTGTATAGATTATGTCTGTGTGTCTGTGTGCCTATGTGTAGTGTATGTGATGTATGTATGTCTATATGTGGTGTGTCTGTATGTGTACTGTATGTGATGTGTGTGTCTCTGGGTCTGTGTGTAGTGTATATGATGTGTGTATGTCTGTGTGTGATGTGTCTGCGTGTCTGTATGTATGTGTGTGTGATGTGCATCTGTGGGGTGTTTGGAGTGTGTGTAGTGTATATGATGTATGTGTGTCTGTGTGTGTAGTGTATATGATGTGTGTCTGTGTGTCTGTGTGTGGTATGTCTGCATGTCTGTGTATGTGATGTGTGTGTGTGTGTCTATGTGTGTAGTGTATGTGATATGTGTGTGGTATATCTGCGTGTCTGTGTGTATGATGTGTGTCCATGCATGTGCGCACACACGCACATGAATTCACTCCCCAACATATTCCCTAGACTAGAGTCCTGGCCTTCTGCTCACAGCTGTGTGGAAGAACAGACCTGCCCTGGTCTCCATCCTCAGCAGGGGACAGACTGTATCTAGAAGAATGAAGCACTGTAGGGAGCACAGCTTTGGAGGGGGGAGCACCGAGATGGCCAGGGCCCCTCAGCCCAACCCTAATGCTATTAGAGAACTACAAAGCCCCTCCTCCTAGCCCCTCCCCCTCCCCCTCCTGAATCCCCAGTGCCCTGGCCTGGGAGCCCTTGCACCAGCCTTTCCTCTGCTTGGAGTACCTCCCTCCGTACACACTTGGGCCCCTGGCTACTTCTGATTGTGCACATCTAAAGTCCCTGCACCCAGGAGTTCAGGACCAGTCTTGGCTACATGAGACCTTGTCTCAAACAAGCAAAGCTTAGCAGGATGGCTCAGCAGGTAAAGGTAGCTGGCCTGTGAGCCTGGTAGCTGAGCACTGAGGCTATCTAAGTTGGATACAGAAGTGGGATCAGGCTTGGCATGTGGTTCTTAAGATGTATGCATCTGTCCGTATTTGGACGTATCCTTAGAGGGTGAGGCTGTCATGGGACACAGGAGAAGACAGAGAGTGGAGCCACGTCGCCGCTAGGATGCCCAGTGGTACCTTTCCAAATGCTGGCCCTGCCACAAGGGACACATTCTGTCTTCTAAAACAACTAAGTCCATTGTCACTTGTGAAGTCTGAAGACACCTGTCAACCTGTGTCCACATGTGCACAGGAAGCGGCAAGGCCTCGGGCCCTCCTCTGACTCCCTTTCCCTCACCTTCGCTATTGCTGTGGGGTGGGACTCTTTGCTAGTTTGATAGATAGCAGTTTACAGGGTAAGTACAGTTTGCAAGAAAGAGAGGAGGGAAGGGGAGGAGAGGGGAGGGGAAGAAAAGGGGAGGGGAGGAGAGAGGGGAAAAGAAAGGGGAGGGGAGGAGAGAAGAGACAGAAGGGGAGGGAAGGGGAGAGAAGAGGAGAGGAAAGGAGAGGAGAGGAAAGGAGAGGAGAGGGGAGGGGAGAAGAGGAGAGGAGACCAGGGCTAGGCATGGGGACCTTCACCCTGCTTATAAACTCAGCCTAGAGGAAAGGCATTCTTGAAGTTCAACCAAGCACACTGGACCTATCACTGTCACCACTGTGGTAGCTGTGAGGGTGGCCTCAAAGGACTCAGAGTTAGTATCTAGAACCTAGAGTCTCTGAGGGGACCCAGAGAGTCCCGCTTGACCCAGACATTGTTTACATTTGTATGGTTGGAGCCCCTGTTCCAGAATGCTCAGCATGGACGCTGGACGTGGTGACCCTCACTCACAATTCCAGAGGAGGCAGTAGGATTGCTCAAGTTTGAGGGCAGCCGAAGCTGCACGGTGAGTTCCAGGCAAGTCTGGGCTCCGAGTGAGCACCCAGGTGCCCGCCAGCCCCTCCTGGGTAGCCTGCTGTGGTTTGCATATGTGGTGGTTTCTCTTCCTTTGGAGGCAAAGCTGATTCATTTTACTCCACCTCTCACTTTGAGTGACTGTGAGTGCTACTTTACATAAACATAAATCACAGGCATGTGTAATAAAGTAAGGGTCCCTCCCACACCCTGCACATTAGAGCCCCTCCGACATCAAACCATCAAACCGCTGGCATTCCCAGGAATGGGGAGGGGTCGGAGCAGAACCCATTTAACTGTGGACCTGAGCCAGGGTCAAGAACTGAGAGGTTCCGAGAGCGTATGTCTCTCCAACCAGCTTTGTGAGTTGTGCAAATACTTAAGCAGGTCATGACCAAGAAGGTCACCTGTACCCATGGTGCCTTCTCATGTCTGCTGGCTGTTGGCCTAGATACCATCATGATGTTGCTGGAATTTCCAATCCCAGTACGCCCATATAAAAACCATACAATCCAGTTATTATAATTATAAGCTAGACTGGGCAGATTTAACATTATACTAACTTATTCCCCAGCTGTAAGACCCCTTGCTACTTGCCGTTTCTCCTGGCCACATGGTTCTGCTCCATCATGGCTTCCTCCTCTTCTTCTTCAGTCCTCTTCCCCCTCTCTACCTGTCCCCACTCTCAAACCTCCAGTCCCACCTTTTCCCTCCACTGCCCGATCACAGGCTCTAGCCTTTATTGACCAGTTAAAATGGGGAGGAGGTTCACATGAAATCAACTGAATATGTGATGGGCTGACGTTGGAGGCGACCCCCTGTTGAAGAAGCAGGATTAACCTCAGAATACAAACACCATCAGGATCAACCACAACACCATGAGGCCTCCTGGAAGCCTTGAAGCCAACCCTCAACCTTGGTGACCTCTAGGGTAGCTCATTGCTGTGGCCCAGGATGGCCCCTGGCTACACAGTCTCTCCTTGCCTCAGTATTGTGCTCCCCCCCCCCCTTCATGAGCAAAAGACCCAGGTCTTCCCTCCTCCATGAGCATCGCCGCTGAGACCCTGGGCCGCAGCCTTTCCCCCAGCTCAGTGGCTGCAGCTGGGTGACCATGAGCCACTTATTCAGCCTCTGTCCGAGTCCAGTGTTCTCAACACTCATGACCATATGGGCTGTCACCAGTGGACACTTAGAAACACAGCCTGTCCCTGTTGCTGCAGGTGTGTGTCATGGGGTGCTCCAGTGTACCCCCATCTGCACAGATGCCAGTAATATTTCCTCTCATTTTGCCTGTCTCCTCCTGAGTCTACCCCACTTCTGTAGGACTTAGGGTCTTGCATTCTTTCTCCTAAGAATAAGCCCCTCTGGGAGACCCTAGTATGTGCCCCAAGCTGTCCTGTCTCAGGCTTCGCTGTGCATCACAGGACCCTGGGAATGTGCACTCCGAAACCTGGGGTCCCCACAGGCTGCGACTTGGGTCCAGCCTGGGAATCTGTATGTAGGTGGGAACCCTGAAGGAGGGGCAGCTTCTAATTAAACCCAAAGGCTGTCCAGGTCCCAGGGTATTCTAAGATGCAGCTAGGGTATCTGGGAGCCCTGAAGAACTATGGGTAAAGAAGGAAAATCGTCCTGAGTTAGAGGTAAGGAGCTGGCAGCGCCCGCTGACCTCTCCTCCTTTCTTTCCCTTTCCCCCATCTCCCTTCTCCCTTTCTCAACAGAGCCCTTGGAAAAGTGGTCAAAGACACATACAGAGCACCACTTGAGGCTTCCCTGGAAACAACCCTTACCGCAGCCTCCTTCCGGGGGAGCCCCACCCTCCCCTGCACCCTTCGGGTTCTTTGCCAGGCCTGAGGGCCTAGCAGGCTTGGCTTTGCAGCCCCTGGCCCAGGCTAGCATGGAGCCTGAATCCTCTGGAGGCTTGGCCTGGTCCCCTGGAATCCTGCCCGCTCCCTTTACACTGCACACTGGGCCCTGCTCACAGTGCATGGCTGGTGCATTGTTCCCAGGAAGGGCCCTGGTGCCAGAAGCTGTGACACTGTATGGTGAGTTCTCAGGCTTGGATGCCCCCACCCCTGTGTGGATGTGATGGGGTCAGGGCCCAGGAAGTTAGACAGCCTTGGCCAGTGGCAAAGACTCTTCTTTCTCCTTTTCCTGGTGTCTAAGCTTCCGAGAGCCGAGACTGCTGTGCTTCCAAAATGTCCTTTCTAGGCTCCCTGTACCCTGAAGGGATCCTGGACGTGAAAGCCAGGACTGAGAAGTCAGAGGCTTGCCAGGTTGTGTACATTTGTGTTTGCCTGTAGGTGTGTGAGCATATACCTGTGTCCTGAACATGTTTGTGTGTCTACACACAGACCTATCTTTGTATGAGCTGCTTATACATGTGTCTCCTACTCCGCCCCATGTGTGTGTGTGTGTGTGTGTGTGTGTGTGTGTGTGTGTTCATATCTTCATATCTGCAAACTGTCTGGAGAGTCTAGAGCCATCTTTCTTCCTGGGTGCTTTACTGTCACGTCTGTGCATATGGAATGTTCTCTCTGGAGCTCCAGCCTCCTAAAGGCAGAGCCTCTTTCAGTGTTTACCGCTCTATACCTCTGCCTCATCTGGTCCCTGAAGCTTGCCCTTAGCATGGAGTGGTGCTCAGTGGGGAGGGGCCGGCGGCCACAAAATCCAGCTGGAATCCCTTCAGCCCCCTGGAGCCCAGCCGCTCCTGGCACAGGCCCAGAATCTGGGACTCAGTGGCAGCCCAGCACGATAGAAAGATGAAGCGTGGGTTCCCGGGAGCTCAGGGGCCTGGGCCTCACTGAATGTCTGCTGTGTGGTTTAGTAGTGATCAATAGGAAAAGACAGGGCTCTGAGTAAACCCAGGATGATAGCCAAAAGCTGGGCCAGAGCCATGCCTGTTTCCCAGGGGGAGAGGGCAGAGGTATACCAGCTGAGCAGGTAAAGATGGAGGAACATATTCCCTCCCCGGGTACCCTGCAGCCAGGTTGCACAAAGCTCTGAGTTCTCTGTAGACAGGTGGGGGACACACCACCACCTGCAGTTGAGGCCATTTCTGTACCTCAACACATAGGAGAGGAGCCATTCTCTCACCTCTCTTCTGTGGAGCCTTGAGCCCTGCTGCTGCTGAGTGACCAGACTGTACTATCCACCGTGACCACATCTGGATGTCTTTCCCAGAGGCACATCAGTAGGGCAAGCAGGAGATGGTGCCGGAAGAGTTCAGGGCCAGCTCCTTCCTGGGCCCAGGTTGGAAAGCAAACTTGGCCATGTTTATTGGTCTTTCTCCTGGGCCCTACCACCTCCTGCAGTGTCTTCAAGGTTAAGTCTGTCATCCCTGCTTGGAAACAGTTGGCGTTCCATGAACTGTGCAGGGCTACATCATACTCACCTCTAGGAGAGACAAGGAAGAGGAGAGAGAGGAAGGAAGGAAGGAAGGAAGGAAGGAAGGAAGGAAGGAAGGAAGGAAGGAAAAAAGAAAGAGAAAGGAAGGAAGGAGAGAAGAGAAGAGAAGAGAAGAGAAGAGAAGAGAAGAGAAGAGAAGAGAAGAGAAGAGAAGAGAAGAGAAGAGGAGAGGAGACCCTTCTTTATCTAGGGGAAAGAAAGAGAAAACCTGCCAGGAAGCCGGGCGTAGTGGCGCATGCCTTTAATCCCAGCAGAGGCAGAGGCAGGTGGATTTCTGAGTTCAAGGCCAGCCTGGTCTACAAAGTGAGTTCCAGGACAGCCAGGGATATACAGAGAAACCCTGTCTCGAAAAACCAAAAAAAAAAAAAAAAGAAAGAAAGAAAGAAAGAAAGAAAGAAAGAAAGAAAGAAAGAAAGAAAGAAAGAAAGAAAAGAAAAGAAAACCTGCCAGGCCATGGAGCCACACGCCTTTGATCCCAGCACTCCAGAGGCAGAGGCAGAGGCAGGCGGATTTCTGGGTTCACAGCCAGCCTGGTCTACAGAGAGAATTCTAGGACAGCCAGGGCTACACAGAGAAACCCTTTCTCCAAAAACCACCCCCCCCAAAAAAAAGAAAGAAAGAGAAACCCCTAAAGCCATGTACCAGAGCCTGGCCCCACTTCTCTCCTGACTGAGCCTTTATCCCATCTGTGATGTTCACTACCATAGGCAGGAACCGAATGCACCTCGGCTCCCAAGAGCTCTGGGAAGCCCTCTGGTTGAGAACATTTGATGCTGGGGCCACAGCCTGAAAGTTTCCACAGGCTCTCAAGCCTGACGCTGCTGAGAAAGCCATTGAAAATGATTAAAAATAGTTCCCTCCCTGCCCCCCCCCCAGGTCCCGCCTGCCCCCTCTGCTGATCTGCTGCCTGCCCCAGGCCAGGCAGCATGAAGCCCTTTCTTTCTCTTCTTTATCTCCCCAGCGGAGCTTCCTACAGCGGTCATTTCATTTCATTTCTGGTCTTCTGAGAGTGACATTTACATATTAATATTTTCCGAGGGAGTCTCGCAGGCTGCAGCAAGTGTCTGCCTCGTGGCCTCAATAATGTGAGCTAGATAAAGCTTGGCTCCTGGGTGAATCACAGCCAATACAAGCCCGTGACCGGGGAGGCCGAGATGTTCCCTTTGGCATGTGGAGCAGCGCTCGACAACTGATTCAGTACCCTGTGCCCCCAGCGTTATCTCCACTCACAGAGGGCCTGTCTTTGTCAAGTGCCCTGCTTCCCCACACTTTCTGCCCGTGTCCCCAAGATGCACTAGGGACAAGCTTCCCAGTCTGAATGCTCTGACAGATGTGTGAGCTGCAGGCCCAGCACAGTGAACTGCCAGCTGGGTTATCTCTTCCTGCAGGGCCTGCCTGGGATGGCCGCTGTCCCAGCAACGTGGGAATCTTCGCCTCCGGGTCCCAAGTGGGCCATGAAGCAGAAGGGCCTTGGTGGCAACTGACAGAGTCAGCTTTCTCCGGATGCAAGGGCCCTTGAGCATGGGAGGTGGGAGAGGGAACCATGTGGCCTGGGTCCTGCTGTGTGCTGTACCATCTCATTACCTGTGAGGCCAGGAGATGCATGTCACAGTGTTTTACACCAGAGATCCAAATACCAAGAGGTATTTGTCTGCCGGGGCTGAGGTCACACAGCTGGGAGCCAAGGCTTAGTCAGTGCGAACCTACTGAGCCTCCAGCCCCAGCCCTGACTTCAACCACTCACTACCCTCCATGACTCAATTTCCTTTGCAGGAAAGTAAGGGATGTAGAACATGCCAGAGCTGTGTCTTATACAAGAATGAAAGATGATTGATTTGAAAGACTGAATGTGTCTGGGGGTTCAGGGGATACACTGCCACTGTACACATACATAGCAGCACCCCAGATGTGCATAAGTGTGGGGATGCGTTTAGGTATGTGCATGTAACATAAAAAGGATTTGTCAGGCGGGTCGCTGAGTTTGAAGCCAGCCTGGTCTACAGAGTAAATTCTGGGATCTCCAGGGCTATGTAGTGATATGCCATCTAAAAAACAACAGATTCGCTCTGTAGCCGAAGATAACCCTTAACCTCCTGACCTGCTTTCTGTACTTTTGAAGTGTCAGGGTTACAGGTGCACCACCACCATGCCGGGTTATGGGATACTGGGATGGAACCCAGGACTTCCTGTAAAGCCGTGCAAATCCTCTGCCAAGTGAGCTACATTCCCAACCCTAGAGAGACCTGTGGTGTTTCTTCTCTACCCCTGTATCCACATGGACTGTGATAGAGCCAAGAGACTCCACAGCTACTCCCACCTCCGACCCCCCACCCCACCCCGGGGTCAGAGCACCTGTCCTGTGCAATGTTTCCTTTTTCTGCCTCCTGTGGTGTCCTTCCTCACCAGTCACTTCCTGGGACACTCCTGTCTTAGTCAGGGTTTCCATTGCTGCAATGAAACACCATGACCAAGAAACAAGTTGGGGAGGAAGCGGCTCTTTCGACTCACAGGTCCACAGCACTATTCTTCACCAAAGGAAGTCAGGACAGGAACTCGAGCAGGGCAGGAACCTGGAGGCAGGAGCTGATGCAGAGGCCATGGAGGGGTGCTGCTTACTGCCTGCTTCCCATGGCTTGCTCAGCCTACTTTCTTATAGAACCCAGGACCACCAGCCCACATTGATGGATGGCCCCTCCCACCATGGGCCCTCCCCATGTGATCACTAATTGAGGATATGCCCTATAGCTGGATCTCATGGAGGCCTTTCCTCTGCTGAGGTTCCTTCCTCTCAGATGACTCTAGCTTGTGTCAAGTTGACACATAAAACCAGGCAGTGTTGGGTGCCTGAGACCTGTGGGCTCTCTCCCTTCCTCAGCTATGACCTCATCAGATAATCGTTATCCGTTATCCGTCATGTGAGATCAGGAGCCAGGCGTGCCCTCCAGTATGGGGCTTCGCCAGGCGTGTGTTCAGGGCATGATGTTTTCTCTCACACCTTCTGAACATGCTGGGGCTCCTGTGTACCCCCATGTGACCTGTCACATGTCAGGTCCACCGGCTTTCTGCCACCAACAGTGGTCTGGATACTACTACTTCAGTAGCTTGTAACAAAATACCCTAGGCGGGGGAGTTCCCACCCAAGTTCATTGTTCAGTTCAGAAGGTTAGATTCTCAGCTGAAGGGAGCCTGGTACTGTGAGCAAGGAGTCTAAAAGTAGATTTTTTTTTTTTGAGACAGCATTTCTGCTTGGCCTGGACTTGCTGTGTGATGGGATTCGGGGCTCTGTGCATGCTAAGCAATGCTCTACCAACGGAGTTACAGCCCAGCTAGATAGTAAAGTGTGTCTGGACTAGATTGTCTGACGGCAGGATCCGATCCTTCTCTCCTCAGGATGGCCCTTTGTGATAGCCTCTGGGCCTCTTTAACCAGCAGCATCCACACTGAGGCTCCGCCCCCATGACATCACTGCCTCCCCGCCGCCCTTTCCCCTGATATCACTATCTGATGTGCTGTGGGAATTCAGACCTTAGCAGAGAGTGTGTGCAGCAGGCTCAGGCATCCCAAGGGGAGAATTCGTACTCCCCCTGAAAGAGCTGTCCTGGGCTCTACTCCTGTTTCGACTTCCCGCCTATCAGGAGGCTGAGAGCCCCTCCCCATTCCAATATTCCTTTGTGGAAAAAAAAAAGGCTTTTGGGGTACCTAAGAGAGTCCTCTCCCAGCAGGGAGGATGCTTCCTAGCTGCAGGACCCAGGCATGATGGGAGTCAGATACCAGCAGTCCCCAGATGTCTGGTCAGCCCTTCCAGAGACAGCCTGGAAGACACTGGCTGAGTGGCACATTGTTCAGGGCCAGGAGGCCTGGGGTAAGATTGGCCTAGTGAGCCAATTTGTCCAAGACCTTCCTGAGACCTCTGGGTCCAGTACAGCCCCAGAAGACCTGCCCAGCAACTAGTGACCATTAGCTGCTGTCCAGGGTTGATTTGGGGACGGGGGTCCCAAGGCAGGGCAGAGGACAAAGAACACTGGCTTGGGGGGCTTGATTTCTGACTTCATGTACACTTAGACCAGAAGGAGCTTTGAGTGGTGTGCCCATCTTTAATCCCAGCACACAGTAGGCAGAGGCAGGAAGATCTCTTTAATCCCAGCACACAGTAGGCAGAGGCAGGAAGATCTCTTTGAGTGCAGCATGGCCAGCCTGGTCTACACAGTTCCGAGACAGCCAGGGCTTGCCTAGAGACCTTGTCTCAAAATGCAAAATAGACCTGACAGGAGACCCTCACCTGTGTGTATGCCTCACCCGTACCCTCGTGCTGAGGAGCCTCCCCTCCTCCGCCCAGCCTCCCTGGCATCCTGGGTCTCTTCCTCTCTGGAGAGAATCCTGCCCCAGGCTCAGTCTATGGTGTTCTCCACTTGTTTGAGAATGCTCTGAACTCCAATCTAGTCTTGCAGCTATCTCTGAAGTCGCTTTCCTGTCTATCGGATCACTTCTCCTTCTCCTCCCTCCTCAGTGCTCCCATTTGAAGTGGGGGGGGGTTGTTCCCCCCCCTCCAAATCAGGGAGGATGACTGTGGGGGGCAGGGACTGTGCTTGGCGGGTTTCTCTGTCAGCTTTCCCACTCAGTACAATGCGGAGCCTGCTGGCACTCAGCCCAGGGGGTCGCTCAGGGTTTCCACATAGCTGTTTTAAGATCTTGTGCTAATGAGGCCCTGGCAGCCCCAAGATCCCAGCAACTGAGTGTGCCAAGGAGACTGGACAGCGTTCACATGCCTTGACGGTCCTGGCCAGCAGAGGTGGCTGGGAAGTTCCTACTTCTGCCCTCCCACCTCAGCCTCCCCAGAGGCCCATGGGGAGGGGGGGAGGGTATTTGGAAGGCAGACCACACCCACTCTCTCAGTCTTAATTTCCCTGTGGGCAATAGAGCTGCTTGCATCAGAGCCTGGGAGGTAGGGACTGTAAGGACTCTGGGGCTTGCCTTCGCTCACCCCAGCCTCACCCCAGCCTCAGGGCCTCAGTAGTACCCCCCACCACGCCCTCCTCCTCTCCCACGCGCCCCACCCCCACCCCTGCTACTTCCAGGTCCCATTAGATATGAGGAACACTAAGAAGAAACCACTTCTCTATGGAACCTGCTCACCTGCCCCATGCCTCACCACCACCCCCTCCCCCAGAGCTGTGGCTGGATCAGACAGGATTGTTGTCAAAGGCCTTGGCCATATTACATCCCACACTGCATCAGCGGCTGGTGGGTGAGTCTGCCACAAGGCCTCTTCAGTTCCGGGCCACTCTGAACACCCTCTGTGTTCGCTTTGCGTGATAGGTGGTGGTCAAGAGGCACGTATCCATCCTGTAGCTGGGAAAACTGAGCTCCTACTGGCCACCCGCAGAGGGAACAGGGCAGTTACTCAGAGTCCTGGGCCTCACAGTAAGCTTTGCCTGTGATTAGACGTGTCAGATGCAGTGCGGGTCCCCTCAAAGGCAGCGGTGTGTTGGGTGATGAAATGGCCTTTGGGTCCGGAGTATCTGGGAAGCCCTGGGGGCTGATTAAGGGAGCCCAGGCTGCCTCCTGCCCCTAACCCAGCAGCTGGGGATGATGCAGTTCCCAGGAAATAGTGGGGGAGGGTCCTCTGAGTTGTTCTGAACCTAATGTAGGTTTTAGGGGGTAACCCTGGCAGGCTCCCTGTCCACTGCAGGAACCTGAGAGTTCCCCAGGGGAGGGCTCCCACACCTGCCTGGCTGCCATCACAACCTGAGACAAAGAAGGACAGCCATTCAGGAGGGCCCTGGGTAGAGGGTGACACTGTATCCCCGACCCTTAAGTGTCCAGCTTACGCTGTGTGTCTCCCACCTATACTGAGGGACCAGTTCCTCCCTCTTGGCATTAAAGCTCTCAGTTGGAGCCTGATGTTTCTGGAGATGAAAGGATCCATCTTCCAGATTCCCTAGTTCCCTCAGAGCCGGCTGGCAGGCCATTTGCTCTCTGGAGGGAAGCTGGGCCTGGCTTTGTCCCCTCGGAAGTCACCAATGAGATGAAGCCTCATCAGAGTTCAGGCCTCTTGAGGATCCTGCCTGCTGGTCGCCTCTTGCTAGCTGTGTGTCTCAGGGAAAGGTCCTCAGCCTCTCTGGGCTACCATCAAGCTGCTCCTGAAGTTCAGGATCAGAGGCATGTGGCGCCAACACTGGTATGCGGCAGTCACTGTGGATGGCATCCTGGGTCCAGGAAGGCACCCTGCTCTACAGCCTGTCACACAGAGGCTCTGCAGGTTAAGGAGGAAGTGGGGACTCCAGCAGAGTCCTAGGGGGACATGGGTACCTGGTAGAGATCTTGTCCACCCCTCGGGGGAACTTCGCACCACAGGCACATGCCAATTGGACCTGCCCACATTCCAGCCAGGAGTCTGGGTCAAACCTAGGATTTAGGGCTAAGTGTGCTCAGCTCCCCACAGGGATCTGAAAGCCTTCCGCATCCTGTGCACACAGAAGGGAGATACAACCCAGGAAAGCTGAGACAGCCAGCTATCTGGCAATACTGACTCTCTCAGCTTTTCCAGGCTCTCCCAAAGCTCCGCACCACCTCCGTAGGGCCTACTGGTGACTCATAGTGTGACAATTTGCTCAGGAGGCCCCGCCCCCCAGCCAACCGGGATCCCCTGGGGGTCGCCATCATTTCCCACAACCTCTGCTGCAAGTCACCTCTGGGTTGCGTCACTGTCAGCCGCTATGCCAAGCAGCCACCACCCACACACCTGTGCACATATGCAGGGCCTGGGCTTGGAGGGACTTGGTAGGTGCCTGTCGCATCTTTACCCCAGTATGAGAGAGGTCCTCTCCCTTAGAGATGCAGGCTACTGTCTCCTCCCTTGACCATGGGCTTGTAGGAAAGCTATCTGCATGATCTGAGGCTGCCTAGGGCTGTGGGAGACAGTCAGTCCCAGACCTGTCCTCCTCCAATGACCCTTGGTCCTGATGCATGATGGGTCGGCAGACTTCCTCGGGGTGGGATACCAGCTAGTGTCACACACAGAGCCCAGAGTTCAGGTTTCCATCCCCGCATGTTCCATGAGAGCAAAGTGTCTATGCTGCGCATCTTGTTCTCACACTGTCTTGATTGACATCTTGTCTCCACCCTTGCTTGCTGGCCCTAGTCAAGCTACTGAGCCTCTCTGGTCAGCAGTTTCATCCTCCTTAAATGTTAGTACCTGGGGGCTGGTGAGATGGCTCAGCGGGTAAGAGCACCCGACTGCTCTTCCGAAGGTGATAAGTTCAAATCCCAGCAACCACATGGTGGCTCACAACCATCCATAACGAGATCTGGCTCCCTCTTCTGGAGTGTCTGAGGACAGCTACAGTGTACTTACATATAATAAAATAAAATAAATCTTTAAAAAAAAAAAGTTAGTACCTGTACCCAGACCTACTGGTGTGAAGGTGGTCTTGGTTGGTCTATCCATGTCCAAGCCTGAGTCCAGCTCAAACCTCCTGCCTACATCCTGGATGCCTCTAGAGGAGGGATGGACTGAATTTACCTGACCCAAGGAGCAATTATGGATGCCCCTCTTAGTGTACCTGATATTGTAGCTCCAGGATGATGGCACCAGGCTGAGCTGTTTCAAGTATACAGATGGTACTTGGGCCCCAGATTCCCTTCATAGCCTGCAGGCTCTCAACAGCCAATGCCCCAGTTCTGACAATCTCCCTGTGCCCGCTTGTGCCCAGCACCCTATGAAAAGCCTTCCTGGCACCAGCAGCATTTACCACATGCTAGCTCTGAGACTCTGGGACGAGCCTGTATCCTGATCCCATGTGTCAGATGAAGGATAAAGTTTACAGAGGGACATGGGGGAGTCAAGCTTGGCCCCAGCCTTTGGTGGCTGCAGATGTGGCAAGAGGTGGGCCAACACACTGACATCAAGTAGCCAGAACCTCTGGAGTCAGGGTGCAGGGTCCTGAGGTCGGAGGTTTGCAGGGAGAGGCTGGGAGCAAGTAGATGGGGCAGTACAGAAGCAGCAGGGAACACCACAGCAAGGGGGTTCCGTAGGAAACTGTTGACAAAGCACTGCCTTTCATCTGGGCAAGCGAGGGCAAGAAGGGGCCTATGGCTCCTGCTGACGTCCAAGGACAGGTTAAGAGGTCTATCATCTCCTTCTAGAACCCAGAAATGGTAATTAGATTTTTTAAAGACTTAAATTTTTAAAAATTATATATATGTGTGTGTATATATATATATATACTTATATATGTGTGTATGTACATATATACTTATATGTGTGTATATATATGTATATATGGGGATATATGCATATATATGGATATATGCATATATATATAGATATAGATATAGATATAGATATATAGATATATAGATATATGCATAAGAGCACAGTGCCCACAGAGGCCAGAAGAGGTTGTGAGTCTCTGAATCAGGAGTTACAGGTGGACATGAGCTGCCATGTGAATGCTGTGAACTGACCTCTGACTCTCTGTTAGAGCAGTACATGCTCTTAACCACTGATCCATCTCTGCAGCCCCCAGCAATTAGCTTTTAACCTGTCCCTGCCATTAACTGGGAAAGGCCATCATTTGTTGTTGGGGGTTGTTGATGTCCTAAGAACGCCACTGGGCCAGTTTGTTTATTATTTTTTTTCCTTCAGGGTGAACTAAGACTTGTCAATGTGCAATGAACTTATCTGTTACAGTAGCCATGGTGCGGATGGTAAATTAAGTTCAGAGTGGAGGCGCCAGAATGGAGTTATAGAAACACTACCCAAGGGGTAGGATTTGGGGACCCTGCCCCCTGCCTCCATGGATCTCCTGTGGCACCCAGGTGGTCTAGAGGAGGGGCCAGTCCAGTAGCAGGAGAATTCGAATATGCCTGGAAGCTTGGTGGGCAGTACCAACCGCTCTCCTTGCCTGTTCCAGGACGGCTCACCCCTGTGTGCACCCTCCGAGCAGATGATAAGTTATGAAGACAGATGGTGTACCACCACGAATGAGCAACCTGCCTAGAGCTGCCACTGGACCAGAGCAGCCGGTGTCAGGTCCAGGATGAGAGTCACAGGCCCAGAGATGGCACCAGCCTGCAAAGGAGGCGGTGGTCGCTTACTAGGGTATAAACAAAAGCCTTCTGCAGGGGACAGGGATACTACTCCCTCTGAGGAGAGTTGTTAGCTATAAAGCCCACACACATGACATCTAGAGGAGAGTCACATCAGCTGCCCACAAAGATGGATCTAGAGGCCAGCGAGATGGCTCACCGGGGACAGTGGCTTGCTGCCAAGCCCTGAGGACCTGGGTTTGATCTCACATCATGGACAAAGAGGACTGATGCTTGCTTTTTCAACGTGTCGTCTGACCGCCACACATCGAGGCACACACTGTCACATGTGCTCCCTGCCCCCAATACTGAGTAAATATAATAAGAAATGAAAATGGGAAACAGCCATGCATGGGGCGCATGTTGTGAGAGGAGGGTCACTGCAGCTAGAAATGAAGGGAACAGAAAAATGTTGCTTCGAGTGGGCTCTCATCATGGTCTCAACGGATAGATTAGTTTGCCTGCGAGGTGTGGAGGAAGCAGGCATCCAGGAAGAGGGGGGCTTGGAGGGAAGGAGATGGAGGGTGGGAGTTGGGGGAGGGAGAGGAAGCATAGGTGAGAGGCACTGAGACAGAGGAAGGGCTGGGAGAGCGCTAAAGAGAAGGGCAGGGGTGGAGAGCTTATAAATTGCAAGCCAGGTCCCCACAGGTGCCCTTCCAGGCTGTACAGAGACATCGGCCCTGCCCTGGGGGACACACAGAGAGACAGGAGAGTGGGTTGATATGAAGGCTATGGTGGGGGGTGAAGGGGGTTTCGAGGTAGAGCTGTTGTTCCTTTGTGATGGTGACTGTGATGGTCACTAAGGTGATGGGGTGTTCTCTTATGGATGGCAGTCCCATCTAGGTATCTTTTATTTTTTTAAAGATTTATTTATTTATTATATATAAGTACACTGTAGCTGTCTTCAGACACACCAGAGGAGGGCATCAGATCCCAGTACAGATGGTTGTGAGCCACTATGTGGTTGCTGGGAATTGAACTCAGGACCTCTGAAAGAGCAGTCGGTGCTCTTAACCACTGAGCCATCTCTCCAGCCCCAGCCCTAGTCTAGGTATCTTGTTGTGTTTGTTTGTTTGTTTGTTTGTTTGTTTGTTTTTCGAGACAGGGTTTCTCTGTATAGCCCTGGCTGTCCTGGAACTCACTCTGTAGACCAGGCTGGCCTCGAACTCAGAAATCCGCCTGCCTCTGCCTCTGCCTCCCGAGTGCTGGGATTAAAGGCGTGTGCCATCACGCCCGGCTAGGTATCTTGTTTTCTGAAGCCCTGAGGTTGTGTACATGACTGGGGATGAGGTGCCACAGGCAGAGGAAGGGTCAGTGCAAAGGCCCTGAGACAGGGGGCCTGCAGGTGGAAGAGAGGAACACTGTGATAACTCACATGTCACTCACTCAATGGCAACCGGCAGTGATGGCGCATACCTTTAACCCCAGCACTTGGGAGGCAGAGACAAGCGGATTTCCGAGTTCAAGGCCAGCCTGGTCTACAGAGTAAGTTCCAGGACAGCCAAGGCTATACAGAAACCTTGTCTCAAAAAACCAAAACACACAAAAAAAAAGTACTAGCAGTCTTCCTCAGGCTGCTGTACTGAGAACCGCCTGCAGGGGGCGTGGGTGGCAGGAGGAGGCTGTGGCTGGGCGTCAGAGAAGCAGGCCCTAGGACTCAGGCTCGGTCTGGAAAGGCTTTTGAGGGAGCCCAGCCCGCTGTGGAGTGTGGGCTGGTGTGAATGAAAGGGACTCAGCCACCAGAGGGAAGAGGGTGGGAGTGGGGGTCCCTGTAAAGCAAAGAGGGCCTGTGTGTGGTGAGGGCCACCAGGACAGCTGGCAAGCAGGTAGGCCCCACAGCTGGGACAGGTGGGGACCTCACTGGCCCAGCTGTGGTTAGCAGCTGTGTTTTCCTTGGCGTCAGCACAAGGTCTTATTTTGTAAGAATTGTACGAATATTTTAAAAGCCTGGTCCTTTTTATGCCTCATCCCCTGGCAAGCCACACGCTTAAACCTGAGTTCCCACCTTCCCACTGAAGTGCTGGTCACCCTGGTCTGCATCCCCGTGGGAATCATATGGCAGCCAAGTGACCCCAGCTACCTGGAGACAGCAAGCATCCCAGGTCACCTAGGAGTCACTGGCCCTTCTGGCTTCCTGCTCCTGTGTTGCTAAGCATGGCTTCCTATTCCTAGGCGGTGCAGAGGAGCGGGGTTGGGGGTGGGGAGCAGTGTGTGATTAGATCTGTGCTGTGCAGGGATTGTGAGCTGGGCAAGGAGCAGAGACAGGACAAGGTGTCTAGAGCCTGTTTTAGGCCGGAGAGGAACCAACTGGCTACCAGGCACGCCTCTGTCCCTTGGAGCAGAGCTACTGGTGTCCTATGGGATGCCCAAGGGCTGAGTTATAAGATAGTCAGCTCGACCCCTGCCTGCCGGCCCTCTCAGCCCAGCCCTTTACGTGGTGCAAAACCTGCCTGCATGTACTCAGTCCCCCACCACCACCCCCGCCTGATTGGAACGCACACTCAAAGTTGGAAATGAGAGGGCTGTCTGGAAACCCAAATTGGCAGCACCGCGCTCCCGTCACCCCCTGGCTCCCTGATTTCCAGCTCAGCCATCTGCCCTGGCTCCTTGAAGCCCGTGGAACCGTTTAAAAGGCTCCTAGCGATATTGATCAATCTCTAAAATGGATTATCCTGCCTGCCTCACAGCCTGCCTGGGTGCCCTGGGTAAGATCAGAAAGGAATTATGAGAACCGGAGGCCACGGGAGCAAGGGCGCGAATGGATCTGCTCCAGAGAGGCTGTCTTATCGGAGCCCCGGTGCACACGCCATCTGGGGTGGAGGGGCTTTGGGAATGTCGGAAAGAGGCCATCGCAGGAGGATTTGTAGCTGAGCCCAGAGCGATGGAGAGGGCCATTTTTCCTCTGAGCTTTTTCCCTGAGGAAGTCAAGCCTTTTCAGAAACCTTGCCAGCAGCCAGTGGTGAACAGGCAGCAAACCCCTGTGTATCGGCCCCCTCCTCTACCACCCAGGACTGCAGCCCACACTGAGGACCCCCCAGGCACAGGTGTGCTCAGTGAAACTTCAGACTCAACTGGGTAGTCTCTTTCTG
Organism: Mus minutoides; assembly: GCA_902729485.2. Classification (NCBI taxonomy): domain Eukaryota; kingdom Metazoa; phylum Chordata; class Mammalia; order Rodentia; family Muridae; genus Mus; species Mus minutoides. Next base: position 965,328 of record LR749510.1, on the reverse strand, counting down.
CAGCCTCTGAAAGCAACCAGATATCATATGGGGGGGGGGGCGTAGATCCAACATGGGGGGGAATGCTCACAGCCCAAGAGTGGCTCCCTTTTCTGTTTTGTTTTGTTGGTTTTGTTTTTGTTTTTGTTTTTGTTTTGGAGACAGAGTTTCTCCCTGGAGCCCTGGCTCTCTGGAACTCTGACAGGCCTTGAACTCACAGAGATCCACCTGCCTCTGCCTCCCAAGTTCTGACGTTACAGGAGTGTACCACAACCTCCCAAGTTCTGACGTTACAGGAGTGTACCACAGCCTCCCAAGTTCTGGAATTACAGGAATGTACCACAGCCTCCTGGAGTTTTGTTGTTGTTTTTGAGACAGGGTCTCTACATAGCCTTCATTGCCCTGGGACTCACCAGGTAGATAAAGTCGGCTCTGAATTCACAGAGATCTGCTTTCTTCTGCCTCCCCAGTTCTGGGACTGAAGGAGTCTGCCACCATGCCTGGCTGAGTCCCTCTTTCATAAGGGCCCAATGGCAGTGGAGTTGAGTGGGGAAGGCTCCAACTCTGGATACAAGTACTCTTCTCTGCGGCCTCAGCTCAGCCCAAAGGCTTATCCTGGCTCACCCGTGCTTTCCCTGACCTGTAGGGCATAATGCACCATGTGTCTTGGTCCATGCCTGGTGAAGCCCAAGCTGTCACTGGCTAAGCATGCTTACCTCCTGCTCCTAGGGTAACTATGCAGGCTCTCTCTACATTTGTCTACTCAGCATGTCTGGGTGTGGCCCCCGTGGAGGATCTCAGGGTGGGTGACTGCTGTTGGGAAAGAGGTGCTAGGAAGCCATGGTAGAAGAGTCAGTCCTCACAAAGGGAGCAAGTCATTAGCCTCTGAGCATACAAAACTCTGACCTTTGAGAATGGCACCGATCATGCTTCTGTAGCCAATCCTGGAAGACCGCTCAGTCTGCCAGCGTGATGTTCATGGTTGCAACCAAGAATTCTGGGCTGGAAGAGCGAGAGGCGGAGTGGGGAAGTCTCGAACCTGGGTGAAGGGCACAAGGATATCTTTATTGGGCAGCAATTGGTCCTCTCTTGTGGTAGGCCCTCACGTCTGTGGGAGCATGTCACAAGGGACATGAGAGGCCCAACGACAGATGTGGCATCAAGTACGTATGTAGTGGGGGAGGGGAGCCAGGAAGGCGCCTTCCTAGAGGGTCTCATCAGTTGGCAGGTGCTCCAGCCTGGCCTCTGCTAAGGGACTGAATTGGGGATTGGGGTGGCTCTATATTTCAGAGTCCAGGGATGGCTCCTGTGGCCTCTCAGACAATGCTCTGTGACCTTGGTTCCCAGCCAGCCTCTGTGGTCTCTTCTACACCTCATGTCTCCTGGCCTGCTCTGAATATCTTTTGTGTGGTTATGTTTATTTGGCCAAAGGACTTAGAGTCTGAGG